>CM023452.1:149142672-149225707 GCA_013339765.2 Haemaphysalis longicornis | reverse complement strand
GCCGAATGTGTGAGGAACATTTCATACCATCCACCATCCGAATTTTGTACTGGCTTAGAACAGCTTCGCTTAACATTCACTGTCTCAGGGTGGGGTAGCAACTATTCGGTTCAAGCAGCGAACACAACTTGACCCTTTTGTTCCATTTTCCGACGTTGCCTGGCGCCTCTGAAAAGTGGGCACTAGACAACCATATTTTCCGGTTTTCACTGCAGGTTGCATTTCCGGAACCAGGAAAAGCTTAATTCTGTGTCTTTCTTTCCGTATCACATCCTTTCTCTAAGAAACATCATTGAGATGAGATGCGAACAAAGAACCTCACTGGAAACAAACAATCGTAATACGCAGAGCATTGACACTGAGGAAAGCCGATGGAGTAATTTCTGGTGAATACTAAGGTTTACAAAACATCAGGAGCTCAAAAAATGTAATATAGCGCAAGTTATTAGCGTGGTTGACGTGAATATATGGACCAGGGTTATTGATGTGACTGCATTTGAATCGCTCGAAACTGCAACTGCGAAGCTTGTCGCCTTGTGACCGTAAAGCCATTCATTCTAATAAGGAGAAAATGATTGAGCAGGTAGATTAAACTCAAGCCTCAGTAAGAGGAAAATTCTTGCAAGGAAAGGTACCAAGTTTCTACCGTAGCACTGAAAGGTAACGCACTCAAATTGTTTTTACCACCACAAACGCGGAACAGACGTCAGGAAGACACTCGAAGTTTAGCATTTTCATAAAACATCGCTGCGTACAACGAAAGAAGGCCTTAATATGAAAACAAATCATTCGGGGACTCCACGAAAAATTAAAATAACCTTTGAATCAACCTTGAGGCACCAATCTTGCGACTACACCACCGCGCACAGGTACCTGCTTTTCAACCCTGGTAAAGACACTTTGCATGAGTGAAACGAGGACAAGAATGTGGATGAGGATGGTTGGTGCGATAACTGAAAGGGAAAAATCAGACGAAACAAACCAATGAAACAATGAAACTTTTCAAATATTGGAAAAGTTGGTGTACAACTCTTCGTGCCTGGAGACTTTTTCATTGTGTTCCTTGTCAGAGCGTCAGCACATGCAATTATTCATTGATGTTGACCCAATGGCACAGCCTCACTGATATTTCGTTTACTCTTTAGGCTGCATAGTAAAGACAAATTGAGCGCTATGAGCTGAACTGGTGAACATAGGACAAATCTCCAGGGAAGCAGGGCAGTTTGAATCAAAAGTAAACTGGGCCACCTGGAATGGGCTCCTTGTTCCTCATAAGTAAACGAACAATCACAGAGATGTGGTATAACAATACGTTACAATTCTAACTTTTTTTTTGTTCGAGCCTTTAGAAATGAACGATAACCGGCGACTTCGGAGACCTGGATTGGTAGAGCGTTGATTGTACACGAGTGTGCTGGTTTGGGCCCGTTGGTATAACATTACGGAGAATTGAAGCGCTAGGACACAGGGACAAGCGAGTGGGACACACAAGGCGCTACTTACAACGGTTTTATTAGCAGACGAAAACACATATACACACACATGAACACTGGCCCACGTCATAGTACAATTTCACACGTCACACTCGATTAAAAAAAATCACGCTCTTTCTTTGATAAGGCGACAGACGCAGTGCTGACAAACTCGTGGTCCGCTTTCGCTATCATGTGTGCTTCTAATATCTCTCGCGTAAGCTGGTTCTTATGTTTGGCAACAACTGCGCACTTGTCAAATAGGGGCTTGCAACCATGCTGCTTTCAGTGTGACGCAAGCCTTCCCCCCGTTTTATTGTTTACGTTATTGCTGTGTCCACGGAGACGATCATTGAGGCACCGCCCTGTTTGGCCGATATACCTTTCCCACAGTCCAACGGAAGGCTGTAAACAATGCCTTCTGCGCAAGCTACAAAACGGTTTTCATGCTTTTGTTGCTCGTGGAAATTGCTCGTGAAACGCAAGGCGTGTCGTGATACATTGTTACCTGACGGCAGGCCAAAGAGCAGGGCAAACGATGCGATGGGGTGAAGCGATCTATTTACATTATGTACGCATCGGCCACGACAGAATTCGGTCAAGGTGCGTGCGAGGCACTTCGTCGTCGTCGTTATCGTTCTTGGTGCAAGGTCCCGGGACATCACCCCCCACCCCCATCCACTAAAGGGGGGGGGGAGGTGATGTCCCAGGACGTAGTGAGCAAGCCCCATGGCGCCATGGCCCGCCCCCAACTACGATGACGACAACGAAGACCCGTGTGGGGGCGCAGCCAACCAGGGCTGTGTTATGATCGCCTGTAAATAGTCAATAATCCTTCGCATTATGTAAATACGTCGCTTCATCGCTACATGACTCATGTCATCCACCGCCACATTATAGTATCATCAAAGATGGCGGTGACTGGATGGCAGAGGTCCCTTAAGTTATACCCGGCGACTATTGTTCCCCACTTTCCGGAAGATTTCCTGCATCGCACACTTGAATACCGAGTGTACTACGACGGCTTCTTCGATTTAAAAATGAATAATTTAAAAACCGCACAGTAATTCTGAACACTATCAGAAAAAGGCAGCACCTTAACCCCATCAGTTCAACTTGAATCTATCTGCCCACGCACACACGCACACATTACCATGTGGTCAAAAACATTCTCTATCAGTCGTCTGCAGCGCACATCGTATCTCAGGCGTAGGTCCACAGCGTAAACACCCCTAATGAACAGCCGGACCGAGGCGTTTGTAGAAGATGATTGCTGATACGATGCGCCGGCCCTCCATAAAAAGCTTAAGCTGATACTTTCGCAACTGAGTGTTGCAAGACTCACTAAGAGTTCACAAACACTTTATCGAACTCCGTTATATCAAACGCCGTTTATTCGAACGCTGTTTTATCTAAAAGATGCCCGTTTTATCGAACCACTTATGTCCGTTTTATTGAAATTGTGGTTTTGTGGTTTTCCTTGTAATTTTCGGGGTTTATTTTGTGTAACTGGCCATCGAGTTAACCTAACCTGCACTTAGCTTCATTCTGCATTGTCTCTGGCGTGCATGACATACTAAAGCTGCTCATATTTGTTGACGCGTCTTTCCGTGTTTTCGATCACCTTTGTTATACTGTAATTTTAAATTTTTTGCGCCTTCATTGATTACGCTCAAGAATATATGTCCCCCTTGTTTATATTACAGAATTCGCCACTATAATCGCAACCATAACCCCGCGCGCATAATTCCTTAGGTGTGTATTGGTGTATTTAGGTTGGTGTTACCCAATATATCCCTTGCGCCATGGTTTATCATTACAGGATCCAAAGTCTTCTCCTTCTCCAATTTTTCTTGTCACGTGGTTTGCACACGACTCCTACTCGGACCCTCTGGTCACATTGTTTGCATCTGGAGAAATATTGTGCCAACAACTTCAGTAAGATTACTGCTATCTGAATAAAACGGGGGGGGGGGGGGGGTGGAGGAGGAAGGAGGGGGGGAGGCGGGCTTCCGATCGTAAAAGTGAAGCCCCAACACAGGGGGTGGAGTCCAGAAGAACTCGTCATGGACCCGTTACAGCCTACTGATCATAGGGGAACTCGTCAGGTAGGACAACTCGTCATAGGTCATGTTGCAGTAGGGAACCCCGTAACATAGCACAACATTTCGTCACAATTTGCGTTTCTCGTTCATCATCATCATCATCAGCAGCAGCACCAGCCTATCTACGCTCGCTGCAGGCAAAGCCTCTCCATTATTCTCCAATTACCCCGGTCCTGTCCAACTGTGACCGGTTTGTCCTGCAAACTCTTGATTCTCATCCGCCCATGTAACTTTCGTCGCCGCCCCCTGCTACGCTTGCCTTCTCTAGGGATCCACTCTGTTACCCTTAATGACCAACGGTTATCTTGCCTGCGCATTACATGCCCTGCCAAACGTCCATTTCTTCTTCCAATTTCCACCAGTGTCCTTAACACGCGTTTGTTTCCCGACCACTCCGCTCTCTTCCTGTCCCTTAACGTTACACCTATCATTTTCCGCTCCATTGCCCTCTGAGTAGTTCTCAATTTAAGTTGAACCCTCTTAGTGAGCCTTCAGTTTCTGCCCCGTAGGTGAGTACGGGTAAGATGCAGCTGTTATACACTTTCTTCTTCAGGGACAATGGTAGGCTGCTATTCATTAATCTGAGAATGTCTGCCGTGTGCACTCCACCCCATTCTGATCCCTTCTAATTATCTCTGCCTCATGGTTGGAATCCGGGGGTCACAACGTTGGCCTAAGGTAGATATATTCTTTTACCACTTCCACTACTTCGGTCCCTAACCCAAACTGTTTGGTGTGCCGAGGTTATTGATCATTACTTTAGTTTTTCTGCATATTATTTCAGGCCCACGGTTCTAAGCCGTTCGTCTAGTGCGGAAAGCATGCTTTGCAATTCATCCCCGAGTTACTTAGCAAGGCAACGTTCATCAGCAAATCTGAGGTTACTGAGGTATTCTCCATCACCCTTACTCCCACCTGTTCCAAATCAACGTTCTGAATACTTTCTCGTAAACATGCTGTGAATAACATTGGAGAGATTGTGTCTCCTTGTCTGACGCCCTTCCTTATAGGTATTTTACATGCTCTTCTTATGGAGGATGATGGTAGCTGTGGACCCATTGTAGATATTCTCTAGTATTCTTACATAATGCCTATCTACCTTCGGTTCCGTAATGTCTGAATGACTGCTAGGGTTTCGACCGAGTCAAATGCTATCTCATAATCTATGAAGGCTATATATAGGGGTTCAGTAATATCAGCGCAGCCTCTCTATCACCGGATTGATCGTGTGAATATGGTCTTTGGCTGAATAGCCTGTTACGAACCCTGCTTGTCTTTAGGTTGACTGAAAATCTATGGTTGCAGAAATTCTGCTAGTGATTACCTTGGTAAGTACCTTGTAGACGACTGACAGTAAGCTGATCGGCCTGTAATTTTCAAGGTCCTTCATGTCCACCTTTCTTATGGATTAGGATGTGGTTCGCGTTCTTCCAAGATTCCGGTACGTGCGGTAATTAGGCATTGCGTATACACGTTTGCCTGTTTTTCAAGTACAGTTTCTCCTCCATCCGTACAGAGGTCTGCTGTTATCTGATCCTCACTAGGTGGCTTTGCCTCCTTTCATTTCTTTCAAAGCCTTCCTTACTTCTTCGGTCGTTGCTGGTGGGATGTCTATCTCCTCTGAACTACTTTCTCGTCGGCATTATCCTGGATGTCTGGCTACTGTACAGATCCCTATAGAACTCCTCGGCCACTGTGACTATGTTATCGCTATTTGTGATGACATTGCCTTGCTTGTCTTTAAGTGCATACATCTGATTTTTTTCGCCACGCCAAGGGCCTCTTTAACTGCTTTGAGGCTACCTCCTTTCTTTACAGCGTATTCGATCCTCTCCATATTATACTTCCGTATGTCAGCAGTCTACATTACTGATAACTTAGAAAGCTCTGTTAGTTCTATTCTGTCAGCTGGGATGGAGATTGTCATGGTTTGCCGTTTCCTAATTAGATCTTTAGTCTCCTGGGAACGTTTACCAGTATCCTGTCTAGCCATCGTGCCCCCGACTTCTATTGCACACTCCGTGATAATGCGTGTAAGGTTGTCGCTGGCCTTCCTGTGTCGTAAGCTCGACTTCCTCAGTAAGCGCTGAGTATCGGTTTCTGCAGCGCGATCCTGAATTCTTATTTTACGCCTTACTGTTAGCTCATTAATCGGCTTCGTTTGTACTAGCTTGTTTAGGGTCCCTCCTCAAATCTAGCTTAATTCGAGATCTTACCATACGATGGTCACTACACCTTACCTTCCGAGCACTTCCACATCCTTCACAACGCCAGGGTTATCGCATAATATGAAGTCTAATTCATTTGTATGGTCCCCATTCAGGCTCCTCCACGTCCACTTCCGGCTCTTCCGTTTACAGAAGAAAGTATTGATTATGCGTCGGTTATTCCGTTCTGCAAGCTCAACTAGTAGGTCCCCCATGCTATTTCTACACCCCAGACCATAGTGACCAACTGCCTTGTCTCCAGCCTGATGCTTGACTACTTTAGCATTGAAATCTGCCAGAACTATGGTATACTGTGTTTTTACTTTAGCCATTGCCGATTCCGCATCTTCATACAAGCGTTCCACTACCTGGGCGTCATGGCTGGATGGGGGGGCATAGCCCTGTACCACCTTGAGCTTGTACCTCTTATTGAGTCTAGTTACAAGACCTGCTGCCCTTTCGTTAATGCTATAGTATTCTTCTATGTTGCCAGCTATGCTTTTATTGACTAGAAATCCTACGCCTAGTTCTCTTCTGTCCTCTAGACCACGGTGACATAGAACGTGTCCATTTTTCAGCACCGTAATGTCTTCACCTGTTCTCCTAACCTCACTAAGCCCTATTACATCCCATTTGATGCCCTTTAATTCCTCGAACAACCCCTCTAGACTCGCTTCACTAGATAAGGTTCTCGTGTTGCCAGGTTCAGGGTCCAGGTTGCCAGGTTCAGATTCCAATGGTGGCCTGTCCGGGTCCAGGGATTCTTGGCACCCCCTGCTGCGTCACAGGTCTGACCGCCGCCGTTGTCAGTTGCTTCGCAGCCGCTGTAGACTGAGGGCCGTGGGTTAATTGGCGTAGTCATGGGAGGTTGTGGCCATTACAACACCAGGGTGGCGAATCCTGCTCTGGTGAGGGAGTGCGTTACCGGCAATGGTCGGCGGGGTCAGGCCGCAACCCAAGCCCCACCTGCCATTCCAGAATTGCGAGTTTTTTTTTTTTTTTTTTTTTTTTTTGGGGGGGGGGGGGCGGAGATTGTCCGGCACCGGTATTGGAACCACGGTCTTTCTACACGCGAGGCGGAAAATCAAAAGTTGACCGGGGCACATATGGTAACAAAAACACGCAGCGTATTATCTTCACGCGGCGGAGACTGCATGAGCTGGGTCCTGTGCCTTTGTGCGAAGGCGAATCCCGCACGTGCCTCCCCAGTTGGCTTTAAATACACGTCAGGGGATTAACGAGTTGAGAAGTTTCGGGATTAGAATCCTTCGGTGTGGGGCCAGGGCCTACTACGAGAGAGGAAAAATAAAAAAGCCGCCCATTAGTCATGCTCAAATAAAAAAATACCTGGATTTCGTATAATTCTCCACTTATGCATCAACACTCTTACGCTCCCAGTTCGATTCGCCAACCCTACGTTTCCTTGGTGGCCTTGGAGGAACACGCCAGACCAGACAACGCATTTTGTTGGCTTTGTGTGCTTTGTCCAGGTAATCGTACGGCCGATATTGATTGTTGCTCGTTCTCGATTTTTTTTTCAATTTTACATTTTTATCAGCTAACACAGTGACGGCAGTGTATTGAATAGACCTGCCTGTTTCTCTGTTTTCGTTTTTGGTGTTTACAATTTTTGTCTTACTGTTTTTTAAGCCTTATGATGAAAGCGTAAACGATTATGGGACATACCTCCGCCTCCCTCCCCCTCGTTGTTACGCAAAACATGCTAGAGCAAAAACTATGGGGGAGATATGAAAACGAAGAATTCAGTAGTACAGCGTCACTAATTTTGTCCACTCGTTGGTTCAAGCAAGGCATCGAGAACAGTAGAAAGGAGGCTTGGTAACCTCTTAGCAACTGAACTGAATGTAAGAATTAGGAATGCAGAAATCAGGAGAGAATTTCCTAGCGTTCAAGTAAGGTTGTTGACAATTGGACCCACAATGCGCCAAGAAGGGCCTTACTTATCTATACCAGTCGCGGTGAAATAATTAGATTGTGTGTCGACACAAAAGCGGTGTATACAAGAATTACGAAGTATATCGAGGAATTTTAGTCTATGCGCCACAATGCCGTGATATGCTTCGGATGAGAGGGGGCACTAGAGACACAAGGAGATTCATTATGGCAGCACCACTGGCGCAATAACCAAAAAAAATTGCGGACACAAATTCCGCGCATCACAAAAATAAAAAGCACGCAGGAAATAAGGGAAAACTTGTACAAAGATGACAAATGCTGTTAGTCTCGCTGTGGAGACAAGATTCGCAAATTACGTGGCGAGGAGAAAACTAAAAAACGTACTGGAAATTTTGTTACACGAAAAGGCAGGGAAAAACAGGTTTCGATGAAACGGCTTGGATAAAACGGCGTTCGATAACTGTCCAAACCCCGGAAAAAGCTTTGATAATCGAACAGCTAACACGAAAGAATAACCGTTAATGTAGTCATTTGCTTTGCGTCTCTCTTGCAGTAAACGAAACGTATCGAATATTGACGTCAGACGGGGATTTCAAAACTAGCGAAATGCTGCTGCCTTCGCAGGTTGGAAAGCTACAATATAGAGTGGAGCCACTTAGTTCATAATGACTGCAGAAAAACAGCGTTAATACGAGGACCGACCGTTAGGAGTATACAAAACAACATACTAAACAGCGTTCGAGTTGTGTATTATTAAAGGATCCATTAAGACTATTATTCGAAAGGTTTCGTGTTTTATTGTGACCCCAGCGCTTGTCCGGATGGAAACAATGTTTTATTCACAGAGAATTAATCAATTTACGATTAAAATTTGATTTTACCGCTAAATCGTGCGTTTTTCGTGGTCTGCTCTTCAGCCGCTCTGCAGAGCCGCTCTGCAGACCGCTCTGTAGCCGATTGGAAAGCCTTGTTTACCGTTAGTGAACCTAGATGGCGCCACCATACCGTGGCAAGCCGTTTTCTGCCTCTGGTTTCTTTTGGCCGTATTTGAACCTGGCTTGTTTTTCTTCAGGGAGGAAATAATCGTTTCGTGAAACAAAGTGCTCGCTCGACAAATATGGTCACGTAAGACACCGTTGCTTGAATCAATCGGCAAGTGTCGTCTAAAACTACCCCCAAAGCCTCGCAGTCCTGTGCAGTTAAACCAAGCATAGTTCGCGCAGTACCAACAGCAGTACGCATCGGTACTTCTAGGGTACGTGTGCTTTCGTAAATTCCACTGTCAGTCCCACAATTCCTACTGCTTAAAAAGAATGTGGCCTAAATTTAAACTCAAATACTACATTCGGCAAGCTTACAAACCCTTCCTATTTCTTTTGCGTTTGCTTTTGCAGCCTCCGCCAATCGCAGAGCTGGCTGGTATGACATCATAGGTTCTGTTGCGGAAAATGAGGCGAGTGGGTCGCATGGCCTTTCCCTTCTTTCCTAGTTATACAGCTTATTTGAGTGAAGTTTTCGTTAAAGTGGTGTCAGTATTCTAACGAGGCAATCTTTGTATGAACCAAACTTGTGTTTTTGTCTTCGTGGCTTCGTTAACTGTTGGTCCTCGCGTTTTGCACTGCTTCGCAGTAGTCCATTATGATAGAATACTGATACGAGAAGAAAGAAGTTAGCAGTGGCGCACTGCGCCTTGCTGAGCGGGCTCCGAAGAGGACTACGAAGCGAACAGCACCTACTCCTGGTGCACGCGCCGTAAATGCCACCCATTAAATCATCGCTCTTCATCATGGTCCGTGTCTTTTGTCTTGCGGTCACGTGACAATATGAAGTCGCCATCACGTTAGACGACCAGTTGGCATTCGTTCGCGTGAATGCCCCTCGGCGCCACCTGGGAGCGTTGCTGTGCAGAACTAGATTGTGTTCAGACGCGTTTTCGAAGATCCCGGGCCTCAGAAATGGCAGAAATTATGCAAAATATTATTACTTACATCTGCTCGTGGACGTTGTGGACAAGGCTGTAAGAAAGTTGGCAAGAACTTAATACAATTGGAAATGTGTGCAGTAGGAATCACACGGTTTACCGTCAGCCCCTACGAACACAACTGCTCAGGATCGGGTCGGGGAGATGCGAACGGTTTCCTAAAGAGTGCGCCTTTATTCGTCTACAGGCGGCTGATGATTAGATGGCCACATTCTGTTCAGAACGACGGCCACGGGGCATCCGTCTCTGTATTGGTGCCTTGTACGGTTTGAGGACGTTTCGCCTGTAACAAAGTCATGTACACCGCGACGCACGAAACCCCTTGTCAGCTCGTGCATGCCGCGGGCTGTTCAAGCGCCGTTTCGGTTAAGTACGGATCGGTTTCCGTTCAGTTTCCGTTACAATCAGCATGACAGTGTGGTGCTCCTGCCAGGATGGGCTATACTATCGCCGGGCAAGCGGTCTATTAAATATCACAAAGCAAGGGTTCTAAGCCATTCCGGCCGTTTCACAAAGCCGCAGTGGAAGATCCTGTTTATAGGCTAGGATAGCATTGCTATGCTTAGTTTTTTTTATCGTAATGAAAAGAGAAGTATTAAAAATTCGCTTAATTTCAAGCAAGTTTCGGCTGCACCCCGATCAATGAGGCTTTATGACGTGCATTCGTTTGTGCCATTTTCCAAACACGTTCACAACATGCATGATTAACCAGCGCAAACTAAACGGGACGAGGGACGAGTACGCAACACGAGCGGTGTAGTCCTCTCTCGTCCCTTTAGTTTGCACTGGTTAATCATGAATGTATACCAACCAGCCCAGTTTTCGACCTTGTTGTTCACAGCATGGTTTGGGGCAATTTTTGAAGACAAACCACTTTTTGTACAGAAACACAGGAAAGCACTCGTATTCTTCAAGTATACATTCACGGTGAATTTATTTTTAAGATAGCAGAAAAAAAAAATGGCAGCACCAAAGTGATGTGCGCTGCCTAAGAAGATGGCGCCCTACTTATGCGCCCGCGGGACTGAAACAAACCTGAAGGCTGTTCATCAGGCGAGTGGCAAGGGGAAGGAAGGGCACCCGGTATGCGAAGGTGAGAAAGGAGAGGTGGTTATTTGGCCTGATTGGCTACGTGTTATGCAAAGAAACAAGCAGATACCCTTGCAACGTTCCCCTCTGTTACGGCTCTATCTGAGCCTCTAGGCCATTATCAAAATATTCTCCCGCAATTTAAGACTAGTACAGCTCTTTGGGCAACGCGCTTATATCACGACTTAAGCATTACTCATTCTACGATAGGTTTACCGTTTTATCACATTTTTCCATTTCAAAACTTTGACAGGAGAAATGCCTAAATTGTTTTTTGGACACTAATTTTGTTCGAGTAACAGTTAAAAGCACAAACCAACTAACTATATCCACGTGTACAGTATTTATTAAAAATCTGTATTGGTCTGTAATTTTTAACTCGTAATCTGCTATTTTCTGAAAATCCTGATACGCCACCGTTAATGGTTTGTTGAAAAACCCATAAAGTTGCCAATAGCATTTTCGTATTAATGTGTGAATCTGCAAAACCCATTTTTGCATCTGTAATGATGACAGCGCCGATAGACCCCGTCGGAACGATGACCCTCCTCCCTTCTGGTTTTGTTGTCCCCCCCATCCGTCGGAGGAGTGGCCGCCACTTGGGACGGCCTTGCCGGTGACCTTCGTCGCAGCTGTGGTGAAGGCTTTCGTTTCCTCCGCCGACCTTCGGGGCGGCGGACAGGGGGGGAGCGGGGTTCAAACCCTAATTGGCAGGTGCGCTGCTGTGGGGAGGCGGATTTCTGGCTTACTGCTCGCACGTCGTTCAATGAGTTTGTCGAGAGCTGCGACTGCGAGCGGTCGCACGAAGACTCGCTCCCAGTGGTGGTTTTTGCGCGCCAGGACCTCACGCGCCTTTAAGCCAACCGTGCGGCGGTTTGGCCCCTTTTTGGCCTCCGGGCCCCTACCAGGGATCGTGCCGCGATAACCCCCTTGTGCGCTGCGGCGCCGTTTAATTGTAAACCAGTTTTTCTTTATGGTTCATCTTCTGTGTAAATAAGTGCAAATTGACTTTCATCTACCTCCTGTGTCAGCGTCATCGGCTACTTTCACTCATCCACGGTGACACCAACCACCTTCAACAACGAACCTAACTTTACTGCATCTTAACGATCGTGCCTCAAGATGAGGACTTAATGGAAAAAAAAGTTCCCACGTTTCGCGCTCTCAAGGGCATAGTTAAAAAAATCCCGCATATTGGCTTACTAAACCGAGATTGTACTCGCGATAGTGCCAGGATAATAAACAAGATATTACTAAGATAGTGAATATTTTTTCAACCTATAAGACGATTACGCTCGGCCCTGATAGCACCTGTTAACTTTTTAATCTTATGGGGGTGTAATTGCAAATATTCTGAATTTACATTCATCATTATAATAGGAAGAAATTCTTAGGCAGCCTTACCGCATTTCTACTGGAAACACTTGTCAGCAAAAAGAAATGGAACGGTAGGACAAATAATTAGGAATTCGTAAGCGCACCCAACTTTGTTATATCCAGATTCCTCCTACGGGGACTGGTGAGGTCAAAACCATCGAACTAATCTTTACACTTAGCTACGGATTACATTTAGCAGCAAACCCTGTTTCATATACCAACGGATACGAGCCTGAATAACGAGACGTTTAGAACTATTTCAACGAGCTGCAATTCACGTGGAGGCACCTTTGCCACAAGTAAATGTGGACGTCTGGCCAATAGAATGCAGTACAACGTGGCCAGAAAGCTTTTTAAAGCGCCGAAAAGGAAGACGCAGCCAAAAGCATTAGTGATATGCGAAGCATTGCCCAGTAAAAATCATCAAGGCGCCATTTCTACCTGTTCTTTTGGGGTTATTTTTTGATGCATGAGAAAGAAGCCACGGTTACGGACAACCGAATCTGTACGGTTCAGGCCCAGCAGGAGTCACTTGCACCACTTTCTCTAATCCGTAGTCCTTTGTCGACTACTTCCAGAGCGTAGCCACGCAACAACTTGCATGTAAAAACACGTGTTTTTAGCAATACGGCAGAATCTTTGAGAGTGAGGAACAGTGCAACAAACGGGGCGGAAAGGAAACGTCTCGTCTAGCCTACGTTCTGGCCCATTCGTTGCCTTCCCCCTTACCCTCAATGTCTTGTACCAACTAGCTCAAGTTTCAATGTTTCTGTGGAAACGTCGTTATAATAGCCTAGTGCGTATAACTGGACTGGGAAATTAAAATACAGATATATAAAAAACAAGAAAAGCCGTACAAATATTAAAAAATGATCTATCCAAATCAAGAACATGTATCTTATTCGCCCTCCCCACAAAACGAAGGCAAAAATTAAGCGCTAAGGAAGGACAACCGAAAAATGAATAATTTTTTTGTGGATATAAAACAACCATGAAAAACAGCACGTTAGTTCATGAAATTGCTACTTGGGAGATTTAACAAACTCAATAGCTATATACAGTAATTGAAGATAATTATTCGATGGAAACTGAGAAAAACTGATAAAAAATTACACCATCTTCCCGTAGGGGAACCCTTGAGTAGTATGCAAAGCAGCCATGGGTCGATTCAAGTGCCCATTAGTTTTCAGTTCGTCGTTTCCGTTAGGTTGAGGTACGTAGCTACCGTTATATTTACAGTTTGGTTTCCATGGTAACTACCACACTTTTCACTTACCGGAACTACGAAATGGGAAATTGCGTTGAGCCCATGGCTGTTTCGCATACTACTCAGGGTTCCCCTACGGGAAGATGGTGTAATTTTATTAGATGCGACGGGGCTATGTCCCTCCCTTGTCGTTGTTGCGCCGTCCACACCCCCACTGCGCATGCTCGGCTTGCTGAACTCCCGGTGGTGTCTTACCCTTTAATGGCTCCTGGAGCGACAGTGTTAGCGGTGTCTTCCTGGGCCGGCCCGAGATGAGCCGAGCATGCGCAGTGGGGGTGTGGACGGCGCCACAACAAGGGAAGGACATAGCCCCGACCATGAGATGCCGGAGCGAGTGTTGCCGGTGTCTTCCTGGGCCGGCACGAGACGAGCAGGCTTCCCCTTAAAGGGCTCCTGGAGCGGCAGTGTTGCCGGTGTCTTCCTAGGCCAATAGTGTTGCCGGTGTATTCTTGGGCGGCCACGAGACGAGCACGCTTCCCTTTAACGGGCTCCTGGAGCTGCAGTGTTGCCAGTGTCTTCCTGGCACGGACGATGGAGCCGATTGCAAGAGATGCTTTGAATCTAAAAGCATGACGATTGCTATACCCTCACAAGCAAAATTTACGCGCAGCGCCAACCGCAGCATACTCGGTTACGGCACACATCTGCTTTGCCTCAGGAAGTGACCGCGTGATCAGCGAACGCACGGCTGCGCCTGCTACCCCGCTGTTATCTAGCATCGGCTTGCTGCCGCTGAGCACGTTGTTGAAAATAGGGTTTGAACCTCCCGCGCGAGTGTGATGGGGTTCCGATGAGCTACTAACGGAAGGGAGCGCCTGACGAAAGTGTGCGGGCGGAGCAGTGAGACATACTGAGCCGTGGTGACGCGCTGGAAGATGACGCCTCAGCAGCGCGTGCCACCCTCCCCCTCACACTTTCGCCATTCGCTCTTCTCCGTCTTCTTTCTGCTCGGGTGGCTCGTGGGGTACGCAGATATGATGGGGTATGCGGATGTCGCCGCCACGGCCGCCGCTAAGCCGCCGCAAAGCAGGTACCGAGAACCAAAGGGCTGCGCCCTAAAATCAAAATCAACCAATGAATTATTAAAAAAAATTACTCTTATATAGGCTCCAGCACCCCAGCTAGACCAAACAACGAAGGCAAAATTACAAAGCCCACACCAGAGTAACTGGAGAGCGGACAAAAAATTGTGGAAAGGAGTTGACTCTATAACGCCAGCATTTGTACAAGAGGGGAGAATTTGTGTGGCCAGCTAGTTGTATCGCTTTAATAGAGCGAAGCCGAAAAATCGCGTCAAATTTATAATGCAAGAAATGAAAAATTGAAGAAGCTCTGAAACTAAACAAAATAAAAAACATGATGATTTGCAGTGCTCCCCTAAGCGACAAAACAATACCAAAGACCTAAAACCAAAATAAACACCATTAAAGTATCGCAAAAAATGAAACAAGCGCGCAAAGCCCCGCATTTGCTTAAGAAAATTTCTTTTGGGCAACTTATCAGAAGTTATCGTTGTAATAGCGTAAATGGAGATAGTTATTCCTACGAAATTGACAAGGACCAAAACCCACCAAAAATAATAATAGCGCAATCAACTAATGCAATCAAAAAGTTACATCCTACAGCCCTCCCTCTCACACCCAAAAAAACGAAGGTAAAATGACAAAGTGCCGACAATAGCGATGGAGGCGCAGAAAAATTGGGAAAATGAATCGACTATGCAGCGCGAGTACTTCTACTAAATGGGACAGTTCGCCGAGCCAGCACTCTTAACAGCATTTATGACGTAAACGTGGAAAACCGATCGCACGGAATTAAGATAAAAAATGGAAAAGGAAAAACGCACACAAATCAAGTAACGAAATTAAACTCATGCAATGGGCAGGATAACCCTCCCAAAGCAAAGCGATAAATTCCAGATCCGAAAGGAGACAGGAAGATACCATCTCGCCAAACTATTCACAGCATGTCTGGAGGGGAGGTTTAGCTTGACTGGAAAAACATTGGATCTTATGATAAACGGGGAACCCGAGAGCCATTCGAGGTTTGCAGACGACAGCCTTTTTGAGGAAGACAACACCTGCAAACAATGCTTGAGGAACTCCAATCAGAAGGCACGGCCGCGGGGCTAAAAATAAATGTGAACAAGGCTCGGGTCATAGGAATTTTTGTAGATTTTTCCAAAGCCTTTGATTATTGAAGCATGAACTACTGAAAAAGAAACTGGCGTGTTACAGTATTAGGGGCACTGCTGGCTTGTTGATAACGTCATATACAATAGCCGTGCGGTCTCTGGTCTCCCGCTGGGCAGTATACTGGGGCCTCTGCTGTTTAATCGTTATTTCAATGACATTGTGAATATTAGTGATACAGCTACAGTTGTTATTTATGAAGACGACACCAGTATGTTTTTTTTTCAGGCGATAATATTGATGAACTTATATCGACATGCAATCTCACCATGGAGGCGCTGCGGAAATGTTCTGAATCAAACTTAATGCGAATAAACAAAACAAAAACACAAACAGTTATATTTCGCCTTAAAATCAAACCGGTTCCCTCTTATTCTACCATTAAACTAAATTCGCAAAATTTACAGTTTCAGGATAGCTTCAAATGCCTAGGTGTCGTGCTTTCCGCAAACTGGCCGTGGGATAATCATGTAGACCATATCATAAATAAGTTGTCTCGAATAACTGCTGTTATTGGTCGTTCAAGGTACATTCTCCCCAGTTCTGTGAAATTTTTTTCATACAATTCTCTTCTTTATTCTAATTTACATTTTTGTGAACTTGTTTGTGGTATGGCAAAGTATTCTTTTTTACATAAAATTTATTTACTAAAAAAACTTCTTCGTCATGTTTGTAACAAAGGTTACAGGGAGCCAGGCTGGCACCTCTTTCATAGAAGTGGTGTTATGAAAATCTTCAACTTGTACATTCATCGTTTAAGAATCCGATTCAAAATAGAAAAGAAAAGAAACAACCATATGCGTAATTTGGACCGGTTGCGACAAAAAGAAATGAATTACCCTTTCAGGAATTAGAAACCGGGCGGTACCTATAGCCCGTTTAAATACTGGGAAAGAGCGCATACAGTATACCCTGCGTTATCTTTAAAATGTATTTTTGTGCACCGATTTTGATATCTCTTAATGTTCTAAGCGTCAATTACATGTCATGTGTATAAAATGTTTTAATCTTCCTCTCATTTGCTTTCTTGTTTAACTCTTCTGTTTATACCCGTTGATAATAACGGGTATTACGTGTAACAAAAATAAGTGTCTTATTGCTAGCTTTTATTCGTACTTTTTTCGGTTGCCTTTAAAGCAGTGTGTTTTCTTTTATCGCGATGCTGCTGTTGAGCAAAAAGGGGGCTGCGGCCTCTTCAAGCTGTCTATGACAGCTTTTTTCCGCGGTTGCTGTTTATCTCTGTTTATGGAACAGAAATAAAGTTTCATTATTATTAATATTATTGTAAATCTAAAGTATCCAGGAGTAAGCATGCCGAAAACGTCCTCTTCAGTTTACAAACCGAAATGCTAGGAGCAGTACTCGAATATAAATACCTCGGACAGATGGTTGGTGCTGACCCCAACCCCGAGAGAGAAACCGGCGAAGAATAGGTATGGGTTGAGGAGCACTCAGCAAGCAATCCCGAATAATGAAAAGTAAGCTAACTCTGTCACTCAAAAAAAAATGTACAACTAGTGCATACTGCCGGTGATGACATACGGAGCTGAAAATTGGCGCCTTACTGAACAACTAGAATGCACGTTTGGTCGGCTCAAAGCGCCATGGAACAAATAATGTTCGGAAGAACACTAAGGGACTAGAAACAAGCTACCGGGATGACAGAACAAACTGGGTCAGAAGATATCACAGTTCAAATAAAGAAAAAGAAATGTAATTTGGCTGACCATGTAGTGAGACGAACCGACAACCTGTGTACTATTATGGTAACAGACTGGATACTAAGAGATGGGTATAGTAGAAGGGTAAGGCCAATAACACGGTGGAAGGATGAAATACGGAACTTCTGGGTAAATGGTAGACTCGAGCAGCGCCGGACAGGAGCGGTTGAAGGTCAACGGGAGAAGCCTTCGCATTGCAGTGGACCTGAGTAGACTGATGATGATCATGATCATTATCGATGATGATCATGATGATGATTATGATGATGGTGATGATGACGGCAGCCCCCCACAGAAAGAACTGATTTGAGAACTATCGAACAATTAAAACAGGGAAAGGCATAAAAATTAACTAAAAAAAATTGACTGCGCATCTATTCACTTCGCTGCAAATGGCGTTTCAAGACTATAGTCGTCCCGCGGCCCTGCCCCTAAACAAATTCAAATTAACCGCATTAGACTTCGCCACAGTGAAGCTAATGTCCATGGTACAGTGCCTGGATGCACACACTCGCCCCGCTCCCCGCGCTCCGCAGCGGGGGCGACCGCGTGCATCCAAGCACCCTTTTCCACGCGGGGTCTACGCACAATCTACTAGAATATTTTATTACTGTTGTATATTCGGGAATGCCACCGGGAGCAAACACTGGCCCGAGCAACTGTAAGCGACAGCGTAATACTGTGGATGTAGTATTTCAATTTCTATCGCAAAAATTAAGCATCCATGTGTTTTTCAATAAAGGAACACTGCAAATCACACTTCTGCATTGATGGCATGCCACAGCTTGGTGTAATAGAATGTTTTTGCCCAACATTGCTGGCAACTATGAACACAAAAACCAGAACTTGATGCTTAGGAATGGTTGTGGGCATACAAAGCTATTGTGCAATATCTGTCTCACTGTCGAGGGATAGACAGACAGACAGACCGACCAAACTTCCTGCGTTCAAGTAGCCCAAGAAAACTATCGTCTTCAAAAATGCATGCTAAGTACCGCCCCCCCAAAACAAAGACCAAACCTGGAACCCTCCCCCCCCCCCGCCCCGCCAAAGAATAGATGGAAACATGAAGAAAATAATTGAAAACCAACCAACAGTGCAACGTTGTGGTATGCAAAAGAAAAGTATCGGTGGAGCAAACAGCAAACGTTTCTTCGATCTAATAGCGTAAATGCTCGCAATTGATAGAAGGAAACTTTAAGAAAATGTCAAAGAAGATTTTAGAAAAAGCTATAAAAATTGTGGAGGATTCCTCTGTCGTAGAAATCGGCAAAACACAAAAGTGAAATGTGCCGCGAAATCTGCAGCTGAGCATGATTTGCGGATCGGCGGCTGCCTTGTGGGTGTGCTTGGCGGGTCGCTTCGGAAAAGGTGTACTCGCGTCAGTTCTGTGACGGATATGACGCCAGTAAAATATTGCTGTATCCCTGCATAAAACACGTTCGTTTTAAAAAATAAAACCCGAAAACGAGCAACCCGAATTATAATGTACTCTTTAGTACTAAAGGTTGCTTCCTCGCAAGAAGCCACTGTGTGCAGGGGTGCACCCTTCACAGGCCACTTGCTTCGTTGTACTGGCCTCCCTTCTTTGACAGTTATGACGAATGTAAAATCTTCGTGCATCCAGGAATACAACAGTTAAAATTACCGAACATGAAGTATGTATCGCATGCACCACCCTCGGAATGCATTGTACTTGTACAACAAATTAATCGCTTAATATTTAAAATATTCTTGTGACGAAAATGAAAGTTGTAGCGTTTAACGCGCCGAACCGTCACCGTGCCTACGACAAACCGGTAGTAGATGGCAGCGGATTAAGTTTCACAACCCTGCAATCATTAACATGCCCGTAAAGTTCCGCACACGGGCGTTGTTATCAAAACATAAAATAACCCAGCGTGGTCCAAATCTTAAGAACTCAGATATAAGTATAACTTTGGGGAGAGATCGTAAATTTCGGGTTTTTGTTGCTGCAAAGGGTATTCATATCTTCGAGCAAATATTTAAAAACTGGAATAAATCATCTGAACCAATTACATAGCCCCAATTACTGGAAAACAAGTGTTCTGGTTTAAATCTGTATTGCCCCAGGCTTGCCGGGCAGAGACGCCGCGTAGGAATAGGTTGGAAAACGGCGCAAGGTTAGCCGTAGAAACCCGATTATTGTTAATACGATCGACCGGCGGGCGCAATAAGCGGCGAGAGTAAAACAATATCGTCTTCAGGCTTACACATTTTCAGGTGGGTCGATGTCGGTTGGCAACAGTAGTCAGCCGTGACTCGCTGTGGAGTCCCGGGTTCATAAAGATGGCGGCGGTGGTCGGTGTGGTGTGAGATCCTTGTGCAGTGACGTCGAGTACAAGGGCAAGGTAGAGAGAGGACGTTGGTTCGGATGGCTCCTCGAAGGACGCTGCTGCCGCTGCTGCTTTGGCTTCTCAGCGCCCGGGCGGGTGCTGCGATGGTTCGTCGTCCTCTTCCGCTTCTCGTGGCGACGATGAGAATGATAGCAACGATGATAATGACGATATTGACGGTGATGATAACTACGATGATGGCGACGATGATAATGGTCGTAGACGGTGACGACGACGACGATTAATAGGACATAGGTTGAAGCGACGACGACGACGATTAAAAGGACATAGGTTGAACACGAATATCCACGAATTTCAGTCCACACCCATCCACAACCGAAGCTATAATACTGCGACGACAACAAACGAACCTAAAGCCCCACAATACCCAACTCCATGCAATGTACCCCACCTTCTACCCCTCCACTTGCAAATACTGCCCCCACCATGGCACCTAAATTATAAGTTATCTGGTGCCAACAAACCCAAATTTTTATTTATTTATTTATTTGCTTTATTTGCTTATTTATTTAACCACTTCTAACCCGCAACCTACATATGAGAAGTGGGTGGCACGTCTGATTAGCTCCTACCTCTCATCCATGCGTAGCTAGATGGTGAAAAGGACTATGTGGCCAGCGCAGGCCAGGGTATCGCGTACGGGAGGAAACTCCCACCAGGCGACCTTCAGTCAATTCAGATACAGTGATTTCTCCATAACTCAAACTCGGATATCTCGAAATATCGGTTAAATCGATGCCTTTTTTTTCCGTACATATACAGGGGATCACAGATATCTCGAAACGTTGACAAAGAGGACACAATGCAACATCCGCTGCAGGCAGCTGATAAGCTCTCGGTTAACGCTTAGCTCCCATTACGCGCCGAACGCCGTCGCAAACGGCAAATTTACACGGGATACGCGCTGTGATCGGCCGATGTCCCGTTACCTGGGTGCTGTCCGATGCCTAAATTGTTGATGTAGCTGGGGAAGACGCTTCTGATGATGTGGACGACGACATGTCTCAATAAGTGGCAAAAACGGCAGGAACAAGAGACACATACGCTTTGCCCCCTTCACAGCAAGATAGAATATAGCGTTGGAGACCAACAGTTGATGTGGCATTGAGAAGCTCGAGAACGCTTCTTTGGGACCAGATGCGAACCCGAAACAGGCGAGCATCATGCAGCTCTTCTTCCGCTATACGTAAAATAAAAATTGTTTTTTTCTGCAAATTATTTTGCCTGGTTTCCGCAATCGCCTCTGTGCATTGGAGCGTTCGTTACCAGCACTAGCTCTTATTTCAGTGATCTTGCCATACATTTTTGGCATTTCGCTCAACCCAAAACCCCGCTTACTTCGAAATTTTCAGAAGTTTGGGTGCTATCATACCCCTTTTGCGTGCCTGTATTTTCCGTGAATACCCCGATTTGAAACATTCGCCAACATTGAGTACGCAAAAGTGATTTTTAACAAAACCAGGCTTGAAATAAGTTACTGCGCTTGCATTCCTAATTGCACGGGTTCTTTTAGATCCCCAACACACTCAGAGTTAATTGCGAGACGTACGCGGGGGAAAGCGAAATGGGAGAATATTTGTGTTACGCCAAATCCTTATATTCGCGGCTGTTTGAAACCAAGGAGTAAAACTATTGATGCTTAGTTAAACTGTCATGACCATATATACCTTGCTTTATTCCCCCTCCCCCCGCACTCTGCCCAAAGTATTTAGGAACAAGTTTTTGCTGGTGCAACATTTTACTCAAGCTTTCGCTTTTCTTCTTGTCAGCCTACCAGCCGGCTGCGTTCTTGTCACCGTCAATGACATTCGGGAACAACCCAGTAGTTTTGATGTGCAACAAACGCAGCTTCTAGTGCCGCAGGGAGCTCTTTTTGAACGGGGTCTCACGGTCTCAACTTTGCGTAAAAAAAAATCATACACCCCTCTGTCTGACGACTAAGATGGTTGAACGCGAAGCTCTCTTGTAAGCGATTCGTTGTCGTCTGAGTTTTGACTTTGACTCATTGAGCTTTGAGTTTGAGTGGCACGCATTTTGGACCTATGATCACGCCAGATTTGACATCGACCCCTTGCCGTTTGATTTCACGCGAAAAAAGCATCGCTTTCAACCATCGTTGCGGAGTGGAGGACTGGATGATTTTTCTGGCTAAATACTTGTGCACGTCCATGCACTCCTCTCCAAATTCGAATTGCTTTGACCATGTTGGAATTGCGCAATGAGTTAGACGTCGGCTTCAAAACGCGATGGACCCAGGTTATATTCTGACCACGGGAAGCGTGTTTTCCCTGTCACTTTACTCACAAGCATTATCGTCGTCAGAGACAGTTGACTTTCCTGCAGTGCTTTTTCGAGGCCACATAGGCCATCAGTGAGACAGAAAGTTTCACTTCAACAATGGTTCCAGCGCTGGTAGCGAAACGGCTACGCACGTCGCTGCGGTTTCATCCTTCGGTCTCACTCGCGAAATTCAGCGGCCGCAAAGTGGCTCCGTAGCCCATTCACGCAAAATTGAAAGGTCTTATAATAATACTATCGTACCTTCAATTGTGAGCTGATGTACCTTGTACCATTCGATTTCACCGCTCTAACTGGCCGACAAGTCCCGACGCGCGCTCGCCCTCTGCCGCAATAGCACGCGTCACGGGCTGGCCTGGGCCCGCTCTCACTCCGGCCGCTCTGGCGCTCCGATTGCGCGCAGCGCCGTCTGCCCAGCGCTGTGCGTGCATCAGCGGCGCGGACACGCCTTCCCGTAGAGAAAGCGCGTGGACGGTAGACTAGCTAATATTTCTAGGGACCATAGTTGCACCGTCGAGCGCCTCATGCGGGCACAGCATACTGCCCCTTCCTCTCCCCCACCGCACACTTTCGAACTGCGCTGTCTCGCACCGCCACGGCGAACCGCCCTCCCCTCCCAATTTTGCGACACTCTCCTGCTTTGCTTACTTTCATCGTTCACTTTTTAAATGCAGAGCATTTCAGTAGCTCACGATGTCACCCGCGTTGACGTCCGTAGTCGGCATCTCTCCCCCTACACTACATAAAAAAATAATACTTACCCGCGCCAGGTTTCGATCCCACGACTCTGTGGGCGGAACGCAAGGTACATGGTGCTCTACCCACTGCGCCACAAAGGCGAAACAGAATGAGACATTACGAACGCGCCTTATATCCTTGACTCATTCAACCGTCGGCCACAGGAGCGCCCTCTCCCCCGCGTCGTTCTCGCCTTCTCTCCGCTCACAACACCCTCTCTAGCCGCGTTCGGTTCGGGCGCCCAACAGGTGGGGACGTCCGCAACACCCTCTCTCGCCGCTTTGGGTTCGCGCTGAGCAACAGTATGTTCGCGCGCAAGAACAGGTGGGGGTGCTCGTATCGCGCTCTCTCGCCGCGGCCTTTTCGCGGTTAAACCACATATGTCGTTCGCGCGCGCTCCCGTCGCTAACATCTGTGGCATGATCGTGACGTCAACATCACGCGTTCGTGTGGGTGCGCGATTTCGGTGCTATAACACACTCTCGCGAGGGGCATTGGATTGGATTCGATTGGATTGGCTTGGATTGGCTTGGATTAAAGTGGATTATGTTGGGTCATAGCCGCGATACGTTGCGTCATAGCCGTTCCACGTTGCGTCATAGCCGCGGCAGGGGGTTCACGGCACGTTTCACCATCGACTTCATCGACAATATCTACAATGGAAGACAACATTACAACAACAACAACCAATACGTAATCCATACGACTTGCAGGCGCGCCCCCCGCTGAAATGCTCTGCATTTGATCGTGCCCCTCGCGAGGGGGTTGTTTATACACGTTTCACTTTATAGCCAGTGAGTAATTTAACCAGAAGCAAAGTCATATGTTCTTTCATATCCTTCAAGCTAATCGATTGCACGAAAATAGCATTAACGAATGCTTTAGGCTGTTCATCGAAATCCCTTAACTGAAATGTCCATGTTTTTTTCGTTGATAACCGCTGTATGTTGAATCAAGAAATCAGAGCCAGCTACCTTAAGATTACATACACACAAAGAAACATTGGAACTGTGCTAAAAATACTTCGCGACGTGCTTTTACCCCTCATAAGCAGAGAAAATAGGCTTTAAAAGGATATCTGGACAAATTTTAGAAAGCAAACGAGCGAGGTACAGTAGATGTACAAACGGTTGTCACCAAAAATATCGTCCTTTAACCAGCAAAGTTAAATAGAAAAAAAACTTCGAGGTCCAGAGTCGACATCCCTCCCCACCAAAATGAAACCAACGCGAAGCGCCTGATGCAAAACCGTTCGGCCATCGGCACACAGAAGCGCTGAATGAACAGTGCGTTTATGTAGCTTCTAGGTGATAACAGTGACTGCGTTTCAGAAATTGTTAATTTTGAACGCTTTATCATCCGCGTGATGACTTGTCCTTTGCACGCAAAGGAAGCCAAGCCCTTTCTCTAGCCATATCATTTCACACAACTTGAACTTTAGCCACTGTGTCGTCACTAGGCGTGCTTTTGTGGCTGAAAGGTAGCTGAAAGTGACCCCAAATTTTAGCTGCTGCCATAGGCTCCCATTGTTTAAAATTCATTCGCTGTGGGAAAACTAATCTTGCGTCCGCAAACGTTCTGTGGCCTTTAAAATGTTCGCAGCGATTCCTGGGAGCGTTCCCCGTTCTCACAAATGCAATTTATGCCCTGTATTTTTAATTAAAATGAAAAAAAAAAAAACCCGCCACGAGAGAGCTTCGCGTTCTACCATCGTGGTCGTTAGACGGAGGGGTGCACTCCCCTCGCGTACTTGTTCTGACTGGGGATTTGGTAGAGCCGTCAAACGGCGTGCGGTACCACCGCTCACCCCCCGTTTCAATTTGGCGCCGCGGCGTCCTGGAAGCAGACGACGCGCCTCCGTTGCTATAGCGACGGGGCGCATGCGCAGAGAGCAGTGGAAGTGCGATCCAGTGCGAAACATCCCCCTCGCGAGGTGCACGATCAAATGCAGAGCATTTCCGGGGGCGCACTACGTTAGGTAGTTTGCGTTACGTTAATGTTGTTGCACTTGTGGCAATTGCTGACGAGACAGCGCTCGTCAGCAGTAATTTGAATGAGTCAACAATATATGGCGCGTTCGTAGCGTCCCATTCTGTGTCGGCTTTGTGGCGCAGTGGGTAGAGCACCATGTACATGGCGTTTCGCCCGCAGGGTCGAGGGATCAAAACCTGGCGGCGGATAGTATTTTCTTTTATATAGTGTAGGGGGAGGGGTGCGGACTACGACTACGGACGTCAACGCGGTTGACATCGTGAGTTACTGAAATGCTCTGCATTTCAAATACGCATTTACTGCACCGCCCCTATCCCTTCCCATTGAAACGGAGGCAAGAACAACTCGCAATAAAATCGATGTAGAGCAAAAGGAGCCGCCAAAGAAGACCAAGCATACAAGGCCATCTCTATTTGCACAAAAACCCGGAAACAGTGGGGTAACACATTTAGTCGTTATAATTCGTAAACAGTGAGTATTACCCGAAGCGGATTTTAAAAAATCCCGAATTATGAACAATATGCAGGAAACAATCTAATAAGTATGAAGCAATAAAAAATGTGCCCTTCGAATCCCCCCCTCCTCGGAGCCAAAAAAAAAATTATCCAATTCTCACAAAAATTGACGAGAACAAAAAAAAAAAAAATGGCGAAAAACGAATCAACTGTGTAACACCCTGCATTAGCTGTAAAAATGTACTATTTTGTGTGGTTAATTATTGTCTTCTTCATCATACACCGAAATTTGGACAATTCGCAAATTTAAATCTTAAAACTACACAAGACGGAAAATACGAGTATTTATAGAACAGGACTAAATAAAAAACGCTGATCACGCACGCCTCGGCGACAGCACGAAAAGGAAAATAAATAGTTTGTGTCTGTACAAAACTGCGTAATTTGCGAAGTTAAGGCACCTAATCGCTGTAATAATGCAAAAAGGCATGTGAGATGAAAAGAAACGAAGGACCACTATAAAACAATAAATACCACAGTGTATTTGGGTACTGATATGAAAATATAGCTAGCAAATCTCACAACGAGACAAGAGCTTACAAAATAGCAGACAATTTCTCGGAACCTTTGCGCCTTGTTCTACTCATCTAAATTAACTAATAACATGAACCAAAGCACCTTCACTTTATAATTGCAATTCAGGTGGCGGATCGTTAATTAGGTGTTTGCGTTGCTTGGCACGAGTCTACAACCTGTAGCCATAATTTAAAAATGTGGCAATATTCCGAACCAACTAGCCAGTTCTAATCAACACGCATAACAACCGTTCTGGTTTAAATTGATCGGTATCGCCTCAGGCTTGCAGGTAGGGAACTTTGCGTAACTATGTGTTGAGAAATGGCTTGCGGTAGGCAGGAGAAAACCGGGAGTTATTAATGCGAGTGACGGAGGAGGCAATGAGCTGCGAGAGTAAAACCATCTAGTGTGCGGCTTACACATTCTCAAGTAGGCCTATGTCGGTTGGCAACACTTGTCGGCCGTGACTCGCTGCGGAGTCCTGGGTTGGTGAAGGTGATGGCGGTGGTCGGTGTGGAAGTGAGCAGAGACTTGAGCAGCGGCGTCGAGTAGAAGGGACAGGTAGGAAACTGCCGTCGGTTCAGATGGCTCCTCGCAAGACGCTGCTGCTGCTGCTCTAGCTTCTCAGCGCGTGGCCGGGTGCTGCGATGGTTCGTCCTTCTCTTCGGCTACTTGTGCGATTATGACAATGATACCGACGATTGTGACGAATACGATGACGTCGAGAATAAAGATGAGGTCGGTGGCGACAATGGCGATGACAACTGCGACCAGGGCAGGGCATTATCGCGATATTAGGATATCGCGATAGTATCTCAGAGATACTTTTTATTTCAGTATTGAAATACATTTGAATTATGCTTATCTCAGTGGTGAAATACTTTTACAGCGCATCCAATATATCGCAATATTCTGGCACGCATGAATATCTTGCTGTATTTATTTTTGTAGCACAGAGGACGTGCCCGCAGAAGAGTCTCGTGCTCAATACCAAACAGACGCTATCACGAATACAGCGTATTCGAAAAGCTGCTTTTGCTAAAGTGAAACTAACGTTTTTTCGTGGGACGAGTGATATTATGTACTTCTCTTCAGAATTGAATTTAATTATGATTCAATTCCGTGCATGTATTGGTTTTTCAAATACATAACGCTTCATAAACTTGTATTTTAGAGCATGAGGTCGTCTAAATAGAAAAAAAGTATTTCAGTACCTGAATATTTATCTTTGATCTGTATTCTTGAGATAATTTTTCGGGTTCGATTCCCGGCCGCGGCGCCCACTTTGCTGATGGAGGCGAAAAGGCAAAAACACCAGTGTGTTTGAGATTTTGGCGTGCGTTAAAGATCGCCAGGTGGTCAAAGCCCTCCACTACAGCGCGCCTCATCACCTGCGTTGCGTCGGCGCGTTAAACCCCGGAATAATTCAAACCGAGAAAATTTTTTTCTGTGCCTCGCAAAAGAATCTCTGAAGTACTCCGTCACGCCAAACCTAAATGTAGCTTAGTATCTGTATTGTAGGCTCCAAACACGTGAATCGCAATATTTGTATTCCAGAATACATTTTGAAGTATCTCTGCGCAGCGCATACTGCGACCATTATGACGACGACGATGATGGTAATAACGCCGACCACAACGACGATTCGGACATCAGTTTAGCGGTGTAGTCTAACAAGGATGTGTGCGTATTTTAATTTATTCTGATTAACCGGAACGTCGTTGACGTCTACGCCGTCGTTTCTTGCTATGCCGGCCCTTCCGCCATGGTGTCGACACCTCGCTTGCTCGGATACATTAGTGCTGGAGGATGAACGCTAGGTTTCTTGTCAGGAATTGGAATAGATACGTTTCCTTAAACCCACAGTATACGCCTCGAGCTTCGCTATGGCTGCGTCGCCTGCTGCCGCTTCTCTGCGGCGTCTACAGGGTCAGCGCTGCATGGCTGATAGGGACCCATGCAGTGTTGTCAAAGCAAAGCTTTACCAGAGTCCTTCAATACTTCTCTGGTCATAAAACTCCCGGCCAAGTTTTGTACGGGGACAAAGGCTACCGCGAGGGGCGCCACCGCAGATCGGAGGGGCATCGGGCGGCCGCCGCTGCTCTGTAGCCAAACCAGCAGGCAGGAACGCAGTAGCAGCATGCCATTCGCACCAAATTTTTTCGCCATTCACAAAATGACAAGTCCATTTGAGCGGCCCACGACACTTAAAGCGGAAGCGCACTGCTGATAAGGCGACGAGCGTCGGTTTTATCTTACTCCGAGGTCCGTTCCCTGCCAAACGCGCTCTGACCACGCCCCCAGGCTGCCCTCCGATAACACAAGCGCCGCGGCGCGGCCAGCCTGGGCCGCGTACGAAGCTCTTCCATAGCGTGACGGTGACGTTTCATCACCAGGGGCCCTATTCTCGACTGCACAAATTGCCGGCAATTCGCCCATGTTTTTTTGCGAAACACGACGTAGCACCATTCAAATATTGTGCAAGAAAGATATAAAAACACTTGGCATGCACTATAAAAATTAAGACGGTGGTGAGGATGACAAGAAAAACACATTTCTGGAGGTCAAATTTGGCGTCAACACCACAAGGCGATCGAGTAACGTTGATCCAAGGCGAGCGAAAGGCGGATGTCGAGCTAAAGAACATAACACAATATTTTTACCCTATCTATTTATTCTTTCAATCGCTTTTAGTAACATAGCTGGGCTCTCTGCTTCAATGCAAGCTTTGTTGCGTTATCACGTTCCCTGCCGCCACCGCCGCCACGCCATCGTCTGCTGCTATGTAACAAGTTTACGGTGTGACCACAGAAAAAGACGGCCGCGACCATCCCTTCTATGACACATAAGAGCACCGAAGCACTACGCCTGACAACCGCGGAGCGCACCGATATCGCCAATTCACTCATTCGTCAAGCTCGACTTCAATCAGCATTGTAATGAACCAAATAGTCAATTTTCTTTGTTACTTTTCTCTTGAGTTTGATCATGTGACCCTATAAGATGCTATAGGATGCTATAGGACAAGTATGGACAAATGCCATGCATTGGGTTCTCTTTGCATGGAGAGGCTTGTACTGCCCTCTTATGTTGCAGTTACGCCAAACAGATCATTTTTATTTTATTGCCAAGCGTAAAAGCAAAATACTGCACGTTATTTGTATGCTCCATGACCGCTGACTTGGAAGCAGTTTAAACTATAATTTGTTTTGGTAGGAAACATGCTTTAAACAGCGCGCATGCGAAACTGCGCCTGTTGAAAATTTCCGTACATTTCACGGTGCCGTGAGCCGGGGCAATTTGTTCCCTATTTTGCTTGCTATTTTCGTGCAATCGATTAGCTTGAAGGATATGAACGAACATAGTTAGAAATATAACCAGAAGAAAAGTCATATGTTCGTTCATATCCTTCAAGCTAATCGATTGCACGAAAGTAGCATTAACGAATGCTTTAGGCTGTTCATCGAAATTCCTTAACTCAAATATCCACGTTTTTATTGGTTTCAGAATTTGTAATAACATTTATCAATGGATTGATTCATTCTCTGGTTTAATGCGCCGAAGCTAAACGTGGGTTCCGAGGAGCGCCGTGGAGGAGGGCTCCGGATTAATTTTACCACCTGGGTATCTCTAACGTGCGCTGAAGTCTCGACCTTCTGGTATTTTTGCTTTTTGCCTCCAATATAAAATCAGCCACCACGGCCGGGATCCAACCCATGTACCATGTACCTTGCACCATGTACCTTGCGTTCCGCCCACCGAGTCGTGGGATCGGAACCTGGCGCCGGTAAGTAATATTTTTTATATAGTGTAGGGGGAGCGATGCGGACTACGGACGTCAACGCGGGTGACATCGTGAGTTACTGAAATGGTCTGCATTTAAAACATTTCAGGTCATTCTGGCCTGCCTTTATAAGTGGTAAAAAGCACCTGCAAATTGATGCAATGCGCAGATACCGAAAGCTTACGAGCGAACAAGCTGAACGTGACCGAAATCTCGCCACAAGAAGCTCCGCGGTTCGTGCTGATGCAGGCAATTTGTCGTTCAAAGAGCCGCGATGTCCAGTCTAATCCGACATTTCTGGCAAAAAAGATTCACGTGCGCGGAATAGATGTGACAACCAAACACTCTGTAACTAAACCCGGTCTCTTTATCCTCACGCTTACGTTTCTTCGAATACGTTTCCTTTTAAAACATTCCTCTTTCGTAGCCTGCAGTTACGTTACATCACCACTTCGCGGGTCACCCTGTCTAACCTGCTACGTACGGCTTCCCACTGTACGATGATCTTCAACGTAATTTGTTTTTAACAGCAGAACTGCTTAAGCTTTGCATTTCGCCTTGTAGGGTCACCAGAAAAATTACCAAGGAAAAACACCGAGCGCACGTCCGCGTGCACCTTTTGAGCGGCGCACGGCGTCAGCGAGGATTGCGCTTGAGTCTTGCGCCGCGTGAGGGACTCGCAAACAAAAATAGCTAGAAAAATGCCGAGCGCATGCGAGCACGCACTTTGAGAGGAGCTTCCGGCGTCGGCCAGCTGGACCTTCGAGAACACTCTGCACAACGCTCGGAGCGTGATCCCTCGCGTGTTCTTCTCTTCGCCAGTTCACGTGCGTTCGCGCCTGAAGTGGGGAACACGTTCCTCAAGTTCGCGCTACGGACGCCGAGGTTGCAAAGCCGGCTTCCGCGGGTTCAAGCGCGTGCTAACCTGGTCAATTTGGAAGTCTTGTGACAATCTGCGGACGAAACGATCCGGGCCTTCCAGTCACGGAGAACTTCCAGCGGCAAGTTCGGAAATCCGTGAGAGGCGCAACAGCCGGGTCTTCGACGAAGGGAGAGGGGCCGCCAGCGCTGCTGTCTGTCCAGCCTTGTACCAGTAGTGCAACTGCGCCAATTTGTTTTGTTTCACGCCGTTGTTTCTCGCACTCCCAGCACCGTTCCCACCATTCCTTCTTGTACACACGCTGCCCCTAACCAGACGTGGACTCCCCATCGCAACGCATTCTCAACACTGCCCAACTAGGTTCTTCAAGCCCTACCGCAGGGAGTGGATGAAAGCCGGCAATCCTTTTTAAAGGGAGCCTTTCTGTGCCTCACTGGTGCCTTCCATCGTTACGGCCAAAGCGCACTGCAGGAAGGCCCAATTACGCAATGGGTTTCCACAGAGGCACATCAAGGGCCTAAAAAAAGGACGCTTCCCGTGGTCTAAATCAAAGCTTGGTCCCTGGCGTTATTAAGCCGACGTTTATCCGGTCGCGCCATTCAGACACGGACGAAGCAGTTTGGATCTTGGGCTTTGACTCACGTTGCATGGAAGACAGCTTCGAGTTGAGGCCATATTTCTTTTTGGCTTTGAGATACTTAAACGCAGAAATTTTTGTCTGTATGTGTGTCTGTTTATCTGTAATTGACTCGATTAGGCACTCGACTAAAGTGAAACAGAAGCTGCGCTATGGTCTTATGTACCCACGGCAAAATATAAACACCTAAGTCCGGTGGCAATGTTCATACTTGTCAACATTGTCAGCACGCGTACATCACCTGTTGCCAGTTTATGCGTGCATGGGGGTAGCAGGAGGGGGCATGCACACGCCGCTAGGCTCCACGCCCTCCCTGATGGCATGTTGGTTGTTGGGCTGGTGGTGGGAGACCTAAATATCGAAGTCTCTGCGCCTAATGCAACTTGTGTTCTGTCCTCCGTGTTCAAGTGGTTTGAGTTGGCGTGTTACGCAGACATCTAAATGACTGCGGCGTGGGAGGGAAAACGGCAGCCACATGTTTGTACGCTGGAATAACGGTTGAGTACTGTCAAGCATCGAATGAGTTTGGGAAGGACGCGTGTTCGCTCCACCTACAAACACCGAAACAACAGCCTCGACAGCCACTTTTCTGTACCATGGCTATCGCGAAAAACCCTCAACGCGTAATCACTATTTCCGTGGAAAACGCCTCTTATAGTAACGCCTCAGGAATGCTTACTTGCGGGCTTCTGCGGTGTAAGCCTGAAAGCATTTACTGAAACACGAGTACCTAGCTCAGGACCGATTAGTGTGCTCCATAAAACTACGTGCTGTGACCCTAGTGACGTCTTTAGAAACGGCTCTTAATCGCATGCTTAATCATTAGGCATTAAGCATGCACAGGCATGCTTAGTCTTTAAGCATGCGTGTTGCTGTTTCGAGGCCGAATGGACAGTGTCTGGGGGATACTTCGATCTCAATGCAAAGATCAATTTTATAGGTAACCACGTGTTCGATTATTGCTTTATACGTGAGGACGAACTGCTGTGCTAGTCGGTGCAGGCCCTGAAGAAGGCCATTCTGTAAGCTGTGCGCCTCCGGGTGCTTGCTGCGTACAATAAGTGGGTTAAAGCACACCCTAACGATAGTGTTTTCCTTATTACGATTATACTTTCCTTGACAAAGAGCTTCGTTTTGTTTAGCATTCATGCAGGTGCAAAAGATCAAGGAGCGGTCCCCAAGAACACGCTTCGCATGCCTATTCTTTGACGTCCACCTTATCGACTGCCAGTGCCCCCTAATCACTCAAAACAACGTTATCAATGAGGCCAAGACCAGGGTGTAAGATATATTATTAGCTGAGTGCACATCTTACAAAACGAACGTGTGCTCTTCGCTTTGATAAAGTCGCCAAACTGGCACCGCTAATCGACCGTTGATTGCAGCGCCCTCCAGCGGCAGAGAAAAGAAGCTGCCCGAGCGCCGCCCACTCGGAGGTGTTCGGATCCCTTCGGCGCATTGTCGGGCCTTTTCGGCAGCTTCCATAACCGGTCGTCTGCTCGATTTCTGCTCGCGGCAGCTTGGCTGGTTCCGCCAGCCGGGGGTGCAGACGATAATTTCGAGAAAGCCGTACGAAAGCCTTTGCGCTCGCCCCAGTGCTTCAACGTGTTCTAAGAATGTGTTTTGAGTCGGTACCAATCAAAAAAAGGCGTAACACTGTAAACCGAAGGGAATGCGTGCCACGGTAGCCGTTGAGCGCTCATACAAATGAGGTTTTATGCTGCACTTTTTATGCTTGCGCAAAGAAAACAATGCGTTGCAAATGTTTTATTGAGTACGTACTGCAACGGCTGGCAAGAAAACGTGACAGTAAATAACGCCACCTGCGATCCTAAACGAATGAATGCGTGCTCTGCAGCCATTCCCAGCAGAAAATGATGCTACTTGCGGTCAGCATTTTTCTGAGAGTGTGGTTGCGCGAAAGGGTTCTTTTTGGTGCTTTAAGGGGATGTACTACTGAATGTCGAAGAGGTGCGCGCTCGAAAACGATGCAGTGCCGTCGATTTTACCGTTGGCTACAGCCCCCCAAGCTACTCCGTGCAAGCCAACGTATAAACGTTGGCTTTTTCAGGTTCGGAACTGCGCCTTCCAAAGCGGGCGCGAGTTTACCCTAGGCGCTGAGACGGCGCTCCGGTCGCGAGTTGCGCTGTGTCGGCGGCTGCGGCGGCGGCTCCGGCGGCAGTGCCGAAGGCGTGCGCGGCCGGTCCGCTGGGCTCAAAGTTGCGGTCGCGGTGTAGTTGCATGTCTGCTCTACGAGTTTCTTCTTTTCGCTTGCGTTGGTCTTCGCCCTTGCGGGTGAAGTCATGTGCTGGGCTTGGTGCAATGCCGACTTGCATAATTCGCAGTCGTCTGTACGAGATTTTACAGCCCACTTTAGCAGTGATGCTTGTGAGGAGGCTGGGAACATGCCTCGTGCACGGGGCACGTGCCCTTTACAAAATGTACAACTGTGAGGAGGAGGACGGAATGTATATAGATCCGCATGCTAAAGAACTATTGTTGAAATAAAACAGACTAGTGAACAAAAACAAAAATTCTTAATGCCAACAATTTAACTGGAAAACATATGCAATTCAAATATCAATACAAAACTTCCTAATTTATCCAGGATTTTGGGTTAGCTTTAACCGGCGAAACAATTTGATTTCTTCGGAACAACAAAGGATACACGGATGTCTTTCATAAAGAAAGCATGCAGTTGCTGCGCAAGGCTATCAGGAAATATCATTCGTGCTGCAACGAATTTGCGCGATTGGCATGGCAAGCGAAATCATGTGTCCGCTTGACAGCTGTATACTGCTACGTGAAAATTCATTTAAAATGCTGTCGTTCTTATTGGTATTTTTTCCCCCCTCTAAAAACCACTGGGGCGTACGTACACCTCATTGCATAATAGGCCCGTTTCAAATAAATCACGAACTGGAATAGCGCGGCAACAACGTTGAGCAACTTCCGAGAACAGTTATTTCTTTTCGAGTACCCAGCCAGAGCTATCTGGTAACAACCCGAGATGCCGGGGCGGAACGTCCGTTACGGGACGGCCGGTACTTTTTGCATCAGGGCGAAGGAGTCCAGCAGCGAAAAAAATCACCTGACTACCAGCCCTACGTAACGTGTTACACCAGGTAGATTTTTTTTTTTGCTTTTTTCCTGAGGGTTCTTGTATTTCTCTGCCATTCTTTTCTCGCGCGCGCGCGGGCGCTGCGTTTGCACAGCGTTGACGCGCGCTCCGGCAAGTCGACATTCTCATGTGGTGCTGATTATTCTTCTCCGTGCCTGTTCTAGGTTCATGCGCACCGAGCTTTTCTTTCGCGCTGACACCCCGGCGCTCACATGCGGTTTCAGTTATGTTTTCCTTCCGAGCGAAGCAGGACGGCGAAAACCACTTTTCCTAGTTAAGCGCTCCGCATGTTTGCTGTGCGTGCGTGGGTGGGCGCACACATCTGGAAATTGTGTACATTCTTGGAAGCCAACTGGTACAATAAACAAAGGCAATAATTTTTTTTTGCTCCTTGTAGTGGTTCCTTCCGAGTCCACTCCTCCATAAGAGCATGTACGCGTGCTCCAGTCGGCTGAGCTCAAAGTTTCGGCGTAGTGGCGCGTCTCTACAAGTTTCTTCCTTTCGTTTGAGTTTGTTTTTTACCCCTGTGCGCGAACCTTGCCCTTTCAGTGCGTGCAGTTTGCGACGCTATTGCACAGTGCCGATTTCATCGAGGATTTCGTTGGCTCCGTCAATACATTGTGTGTTTTTTTATAAGCCTGGCTTACCGCAATGCCAACGTGCTCCGCACCTGGCCGTACGAGCAGATACAGAAGCAACACTCAGAAGCGTCACTTTTTAGCGCCGCGATCAGATCCATATTTCCCCGCGCGGTCAAAGAGCTAAGGAAAACGCGTAAGGCATGCGGACTTCATTTTCTCGAAAAGGACGTTGCCAAGAAGTATAGGTATCATTAGCGTAAAGTCGCCGAGATCGACCGGGCTTACACTGAAGGAAGGTTCAGTATCCGTTAACTCTCCCAACTTTCCTAGCAACCTAATTTGTTGCGAAAGAAGATTCGGCGGCGATCTCCGGAAAAGACAAAGGCAGCGTGTGCGCACAAGCTAGGTGATTACAAAATGAGAGCACTTGCCCATGGAGCGACAAGAAGAGTTGTCCAACTATGAGGCGCCTGTTCCACTGCAGTGCACCGACTTTGCTCAGATAGTCTAGAATAGTGCGATAATACGGCTCCCAGCCAACTTTATAACGGCCGCACTCGAAAAACAACTGAGCCAGCTTCGGCAGATTGTTTTTTACGCGGCCGGAATGAAAGCGGGGGCGTTGTTGTGAGGCACGATACCACCTATGTTGTCCACAAAACGGAAAGCTGCTCCAACAGTCGTGTGAGGAAATATCATTCATGATCCAATAAATTTGCGCAATTGGCATGGCAAGATAATTTGTGTGCACGCTTGACAGCCACTGCTACGCGAACGTTCATTTAAAACACTGTCGTTCTTGATATATAAGCCACCGCTTCAAATACCCGGGCGTACGTACACGACTCCTTGCATAATATCGCCCGTTTCAAATTGATCTCGAACTGCAACGGCCGGAACAAAATGATGAAATATCTGCGAACAGTTATTTCTGTTGCAGTACGCAGCCACAACTGAGGAACGGTGATGCCGAGCGGAACGCTCCCCGCTAGCAGACGACGCTCGCTTTCGTAGCGCAACTCGCAACCGCAGCGCCGCGGTGGCGAGAGTCACGGCCGGCCGCCTTCTCTCCATGGCCGCGGCGGGGAGATACGGAACTGAAAAAGTATCTATGAACGTTGGTGCAAGCAGCGGCCAAAGAAAGCGTCCTCTGCCGGAACAACGCCCCGACATACAAGGAAAGTAGGCAGTTTGTGAAATGGATTAAACTGGCGGCGAGTACGCTGATACTTCTTCGGCGTAAATGACGTTGCACAACTGGAGTAAGTCCATGCACGAAGCAGCGGAGACGAATCGATGTTGTCAAACTCACTCCCGGTGTACAAGGTTCTGAGGTGCTGCGCGCGCGTGTTAATGAACTTAGGACGCCTGAAATCTCGCAGCTGTTTAAACAATGCAATAAATTACGCGTTAAGATCGCGTTGTGTAAGCTCACACGGTGAGCTGAAAGAATGTTGTTTTACACGCATGCCGCTGGTGCCTGCGAACCACCTGGCTTCGGACAGTCGTTCAAGTCACTTGAAGCCTCGGTCGCTTCGAAGCTTAGTTAAGCGTTCTGCCACCAGATGTCCTTTCAATCAAAGGTCCACGCGCGGCGACAGGGCGCCGCCAACTCTATTTGACAGATTTTTGGGCTGCTGTGTCTACACCTTAAAGTATATCTTACACCGTGGCCAAGACACACTCCCCGTACAGGGTCTAGAGCAGCCGTCCTGATCCTTGTCATCTACCAGTCCGTGCTCCGAATTCTGAACGTGGAATTTAACATTTGTTTGTAAAAATACCACTACTGTTCTACAATTACACTCGGTTCTATGCCCAGTATAATATTTGGTAGGCCATAAAATTAGCAGCGTCTTAACACGGTACGGTTGTATGCCAACATGATTGGCACACCACGGTCGCAACAATTACGCAGTACTATGCAGTGCTCAGTACAGCCTTGTAGGGAGCATTTGTTGAGTGACGGGCATATGGAGGATGTTTCCAATAAAAGGATCCCGGAACACATACCGATAGTACTACTACGGGATACTCCGGTATCATGCTATAACTTGACTTATTTTATTTTATTTCCGAATACTGTTAGCCTTTCGGCTGTTACAGGGGTGGGACATATTAAGAATGTCAAACATCAACACATTGAAATCATAATCAACACATCAATCTTGAGATGTTCCATGGCATACATTGGAAACACCGACATGGAGGTTAAAGAAAAAACAGTGCAGTCGTAGTAAGCACACAAACAAATTACAATAAATCATAATAGGAGACCATGCTTACAGAAAAAAATCTTTGAGCCCTTCCTCAAATTTATCCAGTGAATCACAATGCACCAGTGGTAACGGCAAAGCATTCCACTGACGAATTGTTTTTGGAAAAAACGAATTCGCATATACATTGACACGTTGTTGCGGCACTTCATATGAGTAATCGTTTATACCTCTCAGGTTTCGTCCGCGGCGTGGCGTTAAGTATTTTGTTGTGTTTATGTTTAATCTATTTTTTGACAATAAAAATAAGAACTTCATCCTTGCCAATTACCGACGTTCGGCTAAAGTGGGCAGTTGAAGAGAGCGCAGCATTTCTGTTACTGATTCGGTCGAAGAGTACTTTGAAAGAATAAACCTGGCAGCTCGCCTTTGTACTCTTTCTAGCATATTAATGAGGCATATTTCCGAGGGATCCCATACAATGCTGGCATATTCTAATGTTGGGCGAATATACGTAAGATATGCTGGCTAGCTTAACGGGAGTCGTAGCAAGTCTTAATTTTCTTCGCAGGTACCATTGTTTCCGCTCCGCCACCATACAAATGTTTTCCAAATGGGCCCTCCAATTTAGATTACTGGATATTGTTACACCTAAATATTTTATTTCATTGACGGTAGACAGGCGGGTAGAGCATATAGTGTAATTGGAATGGAAGACACGCTTACTTTTTGTTTGTGACACGCAAAGCAACTGTTTTAGTTTGATTCATTTCCATTTTAGATTCGGTGCACCAATTACTGACAGCATCAAGAGTATCATTAAGCGTTTTTTGATCAGCTTCACTGTGTATTTCTTTATAGATTAGGCAGTCGTCTGCAAAAAGTCACACTGTAGTACTTCTATCTATGCCGCATGAAATGTCATTTATGTAAGTTAAGAATAATATCGGTCCTAAAACTGAACCTTGCGGTACCCCTGAGGTGACATTAGGTGACTAAGATTTGAAGCCGTTTATTTCTACATATTGTGTTCTGCCTGCCAGGTACGCACCTATCCATTGTATTGTGTTATAATTTATGCCTAGGTGCGCTAACGTATTAATTAATTCCCTATGAGGAACCTTGTCAAAGGCTTTTGGAGAAGTCGAGGCATATTGCGTCAATCTGAACGCTATTATTTAAGGCACGCGAGAAGTCGTCGACTGTTTCTATTAATTGGGTTACAGTGGATAAATTTTGGCGGAAACCATGCTGATTGGGAAAAAATATTTTTGTGCCCTCAAGATACGTATACATAGCTTTGGATATAATATGCTCTAGCAGCTTGCAGCATACACAGGTAAGGGAAATTGGACGGTAATTTTCCACCTTTTGTTGGTCTCCAGACTTATGCGTTGGTACGACCTTTGCCACAAGCCAGTCGTCTGGGACACGCTTTTGTTCAATTGAGGCATTATATATTATGTATAAATAGTGGGCAACCCATTCCGCATACCTTCGCAGAAAATCATTTCTTCACTTCACTTCTTCACTATCTCCGGACGACGGAAAGCTTTTCTCGTCAAACTACAGAACATACACCGTATACGCTTGTAAGCAGCATGGTATCACCGTATTACGGAACATATATGTAGTGCTTGACTGCAGTGCAGAATATATTGTTTTCAGAACAAACATACCCTTTTATCAATGAACGTATTTATCACACGTTACCACGAACAAGGGCTGTGATGATCATAGTCCCACCGAACGTATTCCGTGTCGTTAACAACGCCACGACTACCGCGCCATCGAAATGAACAGCGGTTTTTGTTTAAAACATAGTGGATCATGTTGTGTTTTTTATACTGCAGCACCTACCATTTCTAATGTTGGCTGGGGCATGTTCGATTGGAAATCCAGACATTAACGCCAGGATTTTTAAAGAAATGTACGTTACCTTTAACACAGACGCTTGCAATGCTTCGTAATTGTGAATCAAACACGGTACTTGACATATTCGTTCGTACTTCAATAAACCGCCGTGTAAAGAACTAATCTCTTCTCGTCTCTTTTCAATTTACGCATACCTTCTTTACTGTGTATAATTAATGCACAGGTTACCTTTAGCATGGATGCTTGCAATGCTTCAAATTGGTAAATTAAACATGGCACTTGGCATATCCGTTCGTAGTCAGTACACCACAGAGTAAGGAATAAGCTGATGGGGTCTCTTTTCAAGTTACGCGTATGTTATTTATTGCGTATTGTGTTTTGGTGCCTACAAAGTGAGACAAACATGTCAATGGCTAATTGAAAGTTTTATTGCAGAAACTACAAGTGCAGTTGTTCAAGTTCTGACACACGCCAAAATGTTTCGTCGTGGGAAAAAAGGCAGAATTGAACATCGAACACGGAGAATGCTTCTGAAACTTTATATTTACTACCAACAATTAAAATAGTGACAACTAAGAGATGCTTCAATTTCTTAGCCTGTGTGCACGCAATTCAGGGCTCTGGGTGTTTGGACAAAATCTCGCGATGCCTTTCTAGTACTTCCTAATTCATATGGAACTATACTCGTGACACGTGTGCGACCGATAAAAGCGAACTTTAAGACAAATATACCTCGAATAAAATCTGTGCTGTCCTGGAACCAATGAAATGAAAAAAAAATTTAAGGTAACATGAGTGTTCTCCAATAAAGAAAATGCCTAACTTGAAATGGCCACTCCAGCTTCATTTGCCACAGTCAATTTGGATAAAACAAACCATCTCAAACGTCCATGCGCGGCGCATATTCCTTTTCTGGTAATGTAAACATTTACACAAGATGAGCTTTGTTCACGACAAAGCTGTTGATTTGGCGCTTCTATGTTGCAGTATGGCACACGTTTGCCTTTTTCTTTGTTCAAGTTGGACATATCGCTGCCGCAACTTGTAGCATTTGTTTGTAACTAAAAGACTGGATTTGTGACTAATGTGTTTATTTAGGCTAGACGCTTGAAATCTTACACCATATCATATCAATTTATACTAATTTATGTTCTCACAACCGATAAGTGAAGTATAGGCTTAAAAACAGCGTTAATACAAGAATATCGCCTTTTATACGAAACCAGTTATACAAAAGATGTCAAGTATCGAAGCGTGCGCACGAGGAAGATATTTTCGAAGGATTAGACACTGATATGTGTGATACGAATATAAATACATGTAAAAAACTGGTGAAAGAGCAATATTTCGCAATACAAATTTCAAGCATAAAAAACCGACGCCCACATTTCTGGCGCGGAGAATGGAAACCCTTGCGCATAAATATAGGTAAGGGTATCTAGGATTCCAACTCGGGTCCTGCATACTCGTGGTAGAACACGCATCCCCTACATCGACGCCGCGCTTCGGCTTTAAGAAACAAGACGCGGACTTCGTTAAAGAGTGGTGGCGTGCGACTTGGAAACATGTGTTGAATTGAGGCTTACAGAAGTAATTTCAGTATGATAATTACAGAAATAGCAAACGTTTACGCTAATACGCAATACGAAGAGCCTAGAAGGGTGAAGGAAAGAAATGGAAACCATACCACTCCGTCTGTACAAATAGGATTGCTTTAAATGAGAAGAAAACCAAAGAAAAGTTTGTGTGTTCCATTCCTCAAGGTCCAAAAACAAATAAAAGAAAACGTCCAAAAAAGCAAATCATCATTGCGATGGTAATTTAAGGACACAATCGCACCACGGGGCCTACAGGAGTAACTTCAGCATGCTAATTACAGAAGTGCCCAATCACATTTAGGCTAATACGTTCCGTGTAGTGCTAACCACATCGATCATGCAAGCCATCCAGTCACCGTAACAAAGTAAAAGGAAAACGGGGCAAAAGGGGTACAGTTTCATTGATTGATTGATTGTGAAGTTTAACGCGCCGACGCTACAGGCGATGAAGCGCGCCGTAGCAGAGGGGCTCCGGAATACTTCTGACCACCTGGGGATCTTTAACTTGCGCGAAATCTCTAACACACGGGTGTTTTCGCTTTTCACCTTTATCAGAGTAGTTTCAGTAATATTGTCACGGGGCAGGACAATCCACGCACCACCATGGCCCACCACAAAATGGCGACAAGGAATAAGCTCAGCGCGGGGTGCAGTAAGCCCTGGCTTTAATGGCTGCATGTGAATAGTTCATCGCTTCCTGCAAATCTATCGCTTCATTACGGCATGGTTCGTGTCATCGGCCACCACGTTACAATATGGTAAGGGCGCTACATTGGGTTTTCATGAAGGGATATTCCCACCACTTCTGGCGCTTTGCTGAAGGGCAATTACACGTACTTTGCGCCATACCCCAAAATAAAGTGAACTAAAAGACACCAAGTCACCCTTACTAACGAAAACAATGCGTTGATGGGGTCTTAGAGAATATGTGTACAAAATTTTGCTAAAAATTATTCGACCCGCCAGGGCTCCCAAAATCCTACCTTGAGGCCACGGAAGCCGTCCAGTGGGCTGCTTTCAGCAGTTTTTCGAAAACCCATGGTCTTACGAATCCTCCCGATGAACTCATATCCTAGCCCGATTGTCTACAGCTACTGTTCCACAAAGCATAACCCCCCAGAGTGGCACAGTTGCCACGAACGAGTGTACCTAGCACATATGTTATGTATATGCCCGCAAGCAGCCACACTAGGTCGCACTAGGTCGCAGCCTACTAGGCAACTGTGGGAGACCATACTGTGCAGTACCAACCCGGAGGATCAACTCGGGGACTCCAAATTGCCGAAAACGCTGCCAGAGCATAGGGACTTCTGGCCGACGCCCAGGAACTCCACCTGGCATCTAAATAAAAATTTAATCTCTCTCTTTAAGAGAGTAGCGGAACGGTTCAAAACACGCCGGTAGATGGCGCCAGGTAACACAGGAAGAGAGTGGAATATTGCCTAGTACAGTTACCCCCTGTAACAGGGAAAAGAAAGTATTTCGGGCCTAATAAGATTTAGTGACTTCCCTAAGGAGCGCTAGTATTAAACCAAGAGTGTAAAACGTGGTTATATTAGTCCTTTTTGGTAAGATGACATGTCATCACCCCGCTTCAAAGGGGAAACCGATAGCAATCTTCATCATCATCATCATCAGTGCCTGGCTTCTGCCCACAGGGGAACGGAATATCGTGATGATCTGTGGGAGTTCACACTACAATCACTACAAACGCAATCACTACAATAAGTGCACAATAGAATCACTACAAACACGTTTCAATCAGTACAATCCCAATCACTACAAGGAGTGCTCAATACAATACAATACAAGCTTCACAGTAGCAGTAAAGCAAAGGGAAAAAATTGGCTCCTATACACGTTCCGAAGCTGTAAGCGACTCCCACGACGACTACCCATGCGGCGTAACTTGAATTCGCACATGTGGCTCTACAAAGCATGAAACCAGAGACCCTTCAAGCCGTTGCCTCGTATTCCGGAGGCGGCGTCGGGAGAAAGAAAACGGAGAGGAGCGTCTTTCGAATGGTGAGGAGGAGGACGGCACGCGCGGTATGACGTCATATAACTGCCTTCCCCTCATTCATGTGTCACCTCAAAAAAGCACCCTGCCCCTCCGTAGACACTGAATCCAAACCACCGTCTGTCTCCCCGTCTCCACGTCTGGGAAAAGCTTAGTCGGCAAGACGCCGGGCTCTCACTCCGCTTCCCTTCGTGCCCAGATTCGATCCCTAGCTGTGCCAGTAGTTTCTTCACGTAGCCTGGGTGTAGCCAATAGCCAGTATTATCCTGGGATGTTTCTTTGTGTAGCTAGTATTCGCCAGAGAGTTTTCTGCTTACGCGGGCACAAAAATTTCTTCGGCTGCTAGAGGAATACTGCTTCGCAGTAATAACGACGCAACCGGAAAAAGATCATGACGATGTTAATGAAAGGAGCATCCTAGCACTGCGAAAGTTTCTGCTGTCTGTACTGTGGTCTCTAATGCGATGGATGTCCCCAAGCGGGAGTTCTGAAACCTGGCCGCCCACTGAAATGCACCTGAGAACAAGGTGCGAGGGAGCGTAATAATTGCGGACGGTAGAAAGGAGGCGTGTTCTCGCTGCAGCTACAGCCACCGCTAGCCGACACCACTTCAAACATTGGGAAGCCGAGCTCTTACACTCCACACATACACCGCTCTGATGGTGAAGAAATTGTCGTAACATACGGCGACGTAATCTTGGCAGAGAGAGAGAGAGAGAGGGGCTGCATACTGTGAACTGGTGAGTTCAACCCTGCTAAGGTGAAGGCTTGTTGCACCAGATGGGGGGTGACTACAATGATGAGTGGTGAATAGTGGACACTAGGGGTATACGGCAGGAGGCAGAAAGAAGACTAACAAGAAACATTAAAAACGAGAAACAAGGGAACGTGGCTAGTAGAGTCCGATCATAAAATATACAATTGAAAAGAAAAGAGTGAATGCAAACGCTAAATCAAAATGTAAAGCAAACGGCGCAAAAAAAAACAACACAAAACCTACCACTTTACAGAGGGGATTGCGTATCATTAATTTATGTTTTTGGATTCCCTCACGTAAGCAGGGTCAAGTGCTCCCGATATTGTCGTGACATTGAGGCGATGAGCACAGGGCATGTCGTTTTCGCTAGCTTACACCTAAGTAAATTCAATGAAGTAACATTTTACTAACCATGCCCAGCTTTTGTCCAGCCTTTCTTTCCATCGTGTATTTCGCTTGCAGTCTCTGCTTTGAAAAGCAGCAAAATGAAATCACGTTTCCGAAACTAACCCTAACGTAACCACCGGCATTGTTCATTGTTTCATTTTTGAGAGGTGTTAGGGAAATACGCAAACACTAGCACACAACACTGCAACAGTAGTTCAAAGCTAAATTTCTCACAGAACTTTCCTGTAAGGTGGCACAATTCAACACGGTTCATATGCCCATGTTATCACCCACGTCTCGTTCTTAGTGCTCTGGATGAAAACTCGGTGCTGTAGGGCAGCCTCGTACACTGACGAAATTTTATGCGCAAGGGGCGTTGCGTGGTCGTGTGCGAAAACTGCCGTAAAGGGTGGTGAGCACAGAAATGCAATACCGAGCATACATGAAGGTTCAAGCAGTTTCCACGGTCATCCAAGAAGACAGCGCCACCGATCAGCGAGTGTTGCTTCATTCTGGAATTTGGCGTGTCCTCACAAATAATATGGTTACTGGTAGGGGACGAAAACAAAAACGCTTGCTCACATGAAACCCAGACAAGGTTAAAAATGTAAAAAGGCAAGCCAAGCATAGCAAGCGTGGAGAGCTGTCGTGGTTTTTAATTGAGTGGACATACGTTTCTGACATTTTGATGTATTGCCCCTGACTGTGGCACTCACACATGAGTGACTTTATGAGCACTGCGTGCCTCACTGCCCAAGTGCCGCCAATAAGCGCAAGCGGCGACAACTAGGTTACTACAGAAAGCAGCGAAAGAGCGGTACTGATGTATATTCCCCGCACTTTTCAGGGTAACAGGGGCGTGTACCGGGTGGACGAGGAAACCAGGAACGGGTCGCTCTAGCCGGGAACTTAGCAGAGCGTGCCAGAATAGTCCCATCTAAAACAGGAAGGAGGGTAGTAATAGCCCAGGTGGTCATTTAGACTACTACCGATGCATGTATTCCAATCCTAGCGTCGGAAGAACGTTTACGCAATATAATAGGTGCTGCTGCGTCGCAATCATAATGCAGCATTGCAGTTCATCTTACCACAGTTGTAGCAATGTCAAAGCGGCAGGGTAGCATTGCTGTAGCACCAACGTAGCTTTTACATCTGGCGCTGATTTAACGCTAATGGTTTGAATAACTATCTGCAAATTTCTTCGCAAATAACTATTGCTTTGAAATATTTCCGGCATAATGTACCCTATGGAGACGGGTTCAGCAGGTATTCAACCTAGTGAACTAACAAACATCCCCCCGCTTCACCGTAACTGCGCACAGCGTTCTTGTTATTTCAAATTTCAATGCACGGTGGATTACCTGCATCGCCGGTCCACCACCCGTGCATGCCCCATAATTATGTACAGGGGCCATGCAGAAATGAATCCCCATTAAACGCATGAAGCCATGATAACATCCAATGAAGTTAAAAAATTGCGCCCACCTCCCCGCGAGTGGAACCCTGTGTAGATGCTACGCATCGTGGAGTTAACTTGGTGTTTCCTTTGGATTGATTCTGAAATCGCGTGAAAAGTGTCGGGAAAGCGTATGATTATTATGTTTTATGATTATTATTATGTTTTATTGGCCAATCTTGGTCAATCTCTCTAAGTGGCATGCTTGGGGCTTCGCTGTCGCAACGACCTTCACTCCATCATTGTTGCTGTAAGTGGGAGCTTCTTTTCTTTTATTGCAAGTGTTAATCATTGCCCCATCATGCGTTGTATCAGTAGCTTCTTGACGTAGTTTGAATTAGTCAAGGATATAAGGCGCGTGCGTAGCATTTGATTCTGTCTCGGTTTTGGGGCGCAGTGGGAAGAGCACCACGTGTTCCGTCCACAGGGTCGTGGAATCGAAACCGGGTGTCGCTAACTATTTTTTTTTATAGTGTAGGGGGAGGGATGCGGACGGACAACGCCGTATGGAAGGACAAGGCGAGTCAATGAGATGCAGTCGCATCTAAAAAGCAGAACATGTACGCACCTTTATATCTTTCCGCGACATAGCTGCGTCTGCAACATCCTTGTGCTTGCGGCAGCTTAATGTTATTAACAGATGACAAGCGCGTAACGGTCGCTGCTGCACGGTATGCTTGATGCCATTCTTGCGGACCGAGAAGCATGTAGCAAATTTCCTTTGTGGCAATGAAAAATATTAGCCACGTGTGCACAAAAATGGGGAAAGATGGGTGCGTTTAATTTTAGTGGCGTGAAGACAGCCCGTGAGGAAGATAGCCACATCCTAGGCCAAGGTGGGGTTCCCGATGTCAGTATGCTGAAGATGTCTGAAGTAATCGCCGGTCGTGTTTGAGCGGACCAAGGGTGGGGGCGGCGAGGGCTCGCTGTGCACTTTATATTGGGAGTAGAGGATGTACACGACAACGATGACGACGATCAGGACGCCGACGCAGGCCACCGCGGCGCAGCCAATCACTCGGCGCTTGTCGCGAACCTGCACGAACGACGACAGACACCGACTTCATGCAATCAACAATCATAAAAGCCCCGGCCACTTCATTTGGCAGTAGTTAGGCCACAGTTTGCGTCTCGAGTATCGGTTAGACTAAACTTGTGCGTAGCTAGTGGCCCCTCAGGGGAATGCAGATTTTTTTAGCAGTTTGATAGCTTTAGCGCAGCGAGTTAAGACGAAGAGTGAGTTGTGTTGGAGATAACCTATGAATCCTCTTCCCCCGAAGTGTCACAGTGGGCGATAATAAACTTTGCCCGCTTAAAATAGTTCCTCCGTCAGATGGCCATATAATACTCAGCCGATCTATAAGTATACGGAAAGATATAACACTATAAATACTCAAGAGTTCTTCACCAATGAATTAAGCGATACTGCAGATGAGGCAGAAGGATTTACGGAAGCCCCTGATACTCGGTTCAAATAGTTTTTAAATTAGGCCTACTGATGTGAAGGTTGCATGCACACCTCACCCTTAACTTTTGTAAGATAGTGATATGGCGTGTGGTAAGCCGGTGTAAAAACAAACGTTAAATACGTTATTACGGATGTTTTATACATAACGAATCTGCTTTCTACATCAAAATCAGGGAATTTCGATTTCTTCAATAGTTTTAATCGCCCTGTTGAGGTGGACAAGCTTGCAAAGTCTCACCTAAAAGGCTCCTTCCCGACTACAGATAGGATGGCACGGAATTTGTTACTCCGAAATATAGGGAGCAAGCCGACTTTTTAACACGAAAGATTTTCATGCCGGGGTACACAAACCTCACCGACGTCACCTCCGTCACAGAAATGACATCACCAAAAAAAGTTACATTGGCGCGGCGGCACCAGGTTTCGAGCCCACGATCACTCTGCCCGCAACTGGAGGTGTGAAACGCTCCGCCAACTGAGCCATGACGTCATGCCCGGATAGCTGTACGAACGCTTCTTACGTCCTTTCCTCTAACTTTTCCATTCAGATGGTGCTGCCGTCTAGGCAAGGTGAAGCCAAGTAGTGAGTCATGACGGTAATGAGCGCCGATAGATGGCGCCTCGACCGGGCAGCGTATTCGCCCCGAGATCGAACACAGTCGGCCCCTGTCGGCGGCGGGACGAACGGCTCCTAGTGTGGATGGTGTTCTTCCGTCACCTGCTCATTCACGTTGCGTGCGATGCGAGAAGCGCGCTGCACACGATAAAAAACGAGTATGTGCACTTGTTTGGCACTAAGCAGTGGTATAGTTACCTCTGCTTGCGGATTTTATCCAGAATTGCAATAATCAGCGGCCGTTGGGGGATAATGCGCTAGTTTCGTGCCACGAAAAATCGTCGCCGTAGTCACCGCTAGACTGTGAAACGTGTTATAAACATTGCTTCGACACATTGCACTTTTCTTATTGATGAGTGCAGTCGTCTGCCGTTTCCGGAACGTCAAAGGGTGTTTTGAAGGTGGCATGGTGGTTTTTCAAAGGGTAAGAGTTTAATACACGCAACGAAGTAACAAGAGACAAGGCCCCTGCATACCCGTTCATTCGCCACACCCTTGTAAAATTGCGCTAGGTTTTTTTAGAAAGAGAAAACAAACAAAAACAATGACACACTGCACACGACCCGTGTGCTATCACCCATGCTTTAACGGGGCCGCAATTTACACACGCAAGCGCCTGTGTTACCGAATCTTTCCCGTACTGTTTTCGAAAATAAATGCCATTTTTGGACACTCGTGTGTTGCTAATTTTATTGTGTTACTGTGTTGCGAATTAATGTGTTTCGCTCAGCATATCCAAGTGCCCAATGCACGTTGTTCGTTGTTGCTTAAATGTTTGGAGGGCGTATGCCACGACTCGGGTTTTTTTTTTAATTTTTCCTACAAGGCTCGCTTCAAATACCAATTTGAGAAAGGCAGGCCACAATTCCTGGACAATCTCGGGTCAAAAGGGGGGTTCAGTAGTTCTCAAAATACTCTCGTTTACCTGTTGAAATACTGCTTTTTCACCGCTACGGAACACGAAGCCTAGCGTACTTCCAATTGCAAATAATACTGAACGCCAACCTGTGGTCTTTCCCGTTACATGGTTTTGTCTTCTCGCTGCGCTTGGAACGATGGCAGAACCCCCATTCCCCCCCAAAAAAGAAAACAAAAAGTAGACAAAACTTTTATTTTTGCTTTTTTTTTAACCAATCCTCTGGAATTAAATGTAAGCGAAGTTGAGTTTACAACAAAAAGCAGCTACAGGTTACCCGTTGCGCTATTTTGTAACGAGAAATACAGTTACGTTTTACTACATCTGCAACAGGGCAACTTTATTTGCCAACATTATGGTTCCTAAGCGACGTTACGCAGGAATTCAAACACGTGTCGCTGTTCTAGGCACCTGTTAAATTTTTAAAGGAGCACAAATGGTCAGCAGTGCAGCCGTAACAGAAAAATCTGTGCTCACTGTAAGATCCCAGGAGCTTTGTTTACAGACTGAAACCTCCTTGTCGCTTTGCACAAATGTACCTAAAGATGAGATGTTGATTGTACTGCACGCGTCAGCAATTTAATTCGCAAGTTCACTTGCGATGAAAGCCTTAAATAGGCGACCCGACACCATTATTCATCAAACCTGCCTTGAGAGTCACTCAAATTTAATTTAACAAAAGCTTTACGCAAAAGACCCAGATGAATGGTGGCATTTATATCTCTGTGCTGGTTAAAATTCACTAATTTTGTTGCCTTTCGAACGCACAAAAAATATCGTAAGCTCTTAAAAAAAATGCCGGGGCAGTTGAGTGGTGTCACCATTTCAGGGCATCCCACAAATGCAAGAATGCGCCATGCTACCAACGAAAGCGATCGAAATGGCTGTTGTAAACGGAATTCGAGAGGTGGAGGCTTCGTGATTTGTTTCTAGTTCTTCTTTTATTGAAGACTCAAAGCCGTAGTCGGGATAGATCGAACTTGCTACGAGCCACGGCGTACAAGTTCATTGTCATTACTTCGGCCGTTCTGTGATTCCCGATGGCTCGCCGCTTTTTCGGCGTAGTAATGAAAACTTTAATGCCGCTTCCATCCAATACATTTACCGTTGAGAAACCGAACTACAGCTTACCACTCTTGCCTGCGCCTTTCATGCTCACATACGGTGCCAGAAAAACTCGAAGCGCGCCCAAAGTGTGCATTCTTTCCGGCCGCTCAGCGGGCATGCACACTAGCAGCGCGACACTGTTGCCACCTATATGTCGATCTCGCCAGAATAGGGTGCCTAGATTCGTAGGCTTCCGCCGTACGGAAGCGCTGGCATCGAGGCGCTGTAGCAGCCTATTGCAGCGGAAGCTTCTGTGTTTATCCGTCCCCCGCCTATGTGGAACGCCGCTCAGCTTGTGGAACGCCGCCGCCGCGTTCCACAAGCTGAGCTCGACGCAACGCAAGCGCCTTGCATACACGCCACGGAGCAGGATCGATGTGATCGTAACTTTGCCGAAGCGACCCGCCAGCCGGACGTCGCTCGCTAGCAGGACTTCGCTCGCCAAGCAAACCCACAAGACTGCTGCCGACCCGCAAATCATGCTCCTTTCTCTTTAGCGGACGTGACCTCACCAAACGATTCGCTAACAACCCGTTCGGTTTCGTTCGCACGGTTTCCGAGCGCCTCGGGTTTCAATCGATTTCCGCAAAGCTCCGGCGCATGTCACCCAGTGTGGAATGTTGATGTGCCTAACGGTGCCATAACGACGAAGTATAAATAGCGATGCGCAAGTTCATATCGATGCACACTAAGCATTGAAATGTTCCTGTGAAGGCACATTTTCTTTCGTGTTTTACCAATTAGCATGAAAGAAGGATAAACCGTGTTTTTGTTAACTCACGTGCGAGGTACTGCAAACTTCAAATAATAAAAGACCCGTAAATGTAAGTGATACATCTTGTACGCCATCTCGTGAGCACGCAGCAGTTGTTTTAAAATTAAAATTTACCGATCGTTCTCACACTTCGCTCCTTTGGCCGAGGTATAGCACGTGAATATAAATGGACCGGATAGTCGAGCAAAACAATGGGCCAAAATAACGGAACCAGTTTCGGAATTTAGATGACCATTCTTAGCTGCAAGAAAAATGTCATAGAAAATTGGAAGCCTTCCCACTACTGTGGAGATTAAACAACAGCGAAGCTTTGTTGGTGGACAACTATGTTGAGCTACATATGGGGATTTACTATATTGATCGAATAAAGAGGTATACCTTCTTAAAGTTTATTTTTATATCAATTGGTTCGAAACAGTTTCTTTAAAGCAGAACTTACAGACGTTCCTATAACATGCATACTCCCGCAGCCGACAGCCTGTACTGAGATGAGCCACGAATACAGACGCGAAATAAGACTCGGAATCAGAATTTCACTGTGAACTAATCATGGCAAGTAAATGAAAGTCGGCGTATAATGGTAGAATCATCCAAGCGGCTAACTTGAGTGTAAGTTTCTCCAAGATACCGAATTTATAATGAAACTGATTTATTTATTTATTATTTATTATGATTGATTTATTATTTATTTATTTATTTATTTATTTATTTATTTATTGTAGGATTCAACGAGTCGACGCAACGCAGGTGGTGAGGCACGGCGTAGTGAACGGCTCCGGATTATTTTGACCACCTGGGAATATTTAACGTGCGGCGAAATCTCGTACACACGGGCGTTTTTGCTTTTCGCCTCCATCAGAAAAACGGTCGCCGTGGCCGGGAATCAAACCCGCGACGTCGGTCGGGCTCAGCAGCGCAACGCCGTAGCCACTAAGCCACCGCGGTGGGTTACCTTATATCGAAAGCTGCAGCCCATTTTACGCTAGCTCTAGAGCGAGCCCGTAATCGAGGCGGTCCGGTAACCGCACACACTTCTGGTGAGAAGCTAGCGCAAAACAGCAAAGCTGAAGAAAAACTCCAGCTCGAAGCAATGATGACCGAATCATAAGCTGACATCGAAGCCTCTACCGTTGCCCTTTAGAAGCCACACTCACGAACCACTCAACTACTTGGGTTAAGGGTACAGTTGCAAACCTGTGATCGCCGCAGTTCCTCGATGATATAGCTGGGAGGGCCCGTTTCGGGAGAGCGGATGGCCGGGACTTTCGCGTTATTCTCACTGCGCGTGGTAGCCGTGGATTCCGTTGCGGCCTGACGAGGTGGGCCTGCATGAGAGGACGGCCTTGGGGAAAGTTCTGGTTGCACCGGCTGCTGCAGCTGGTGGGGCTTATTCAGCTGCCTAGGCTGGCCACTGATAGCCGAAGAAGGACCAGAGCCCGGTGTAGGGTCCACCCAGCTCGCTTCGGCTGTGGGCTTCGACATGACGACAGCAGGGGAGGTGGTTTCTGCTTCCTATGGTGGTTGCTTCGTTGGCTGCAGCCAAGATGACAATGGCGCGTGCCCTCTCTGTGGGATTGTCCAATGTGAACATGGATCTCCTCACGGAAACTGGTTGACGAAATCGAAGTCTGTCAAGTCAAGAAAGAGGAAGAGAAAGTTTTGAGATGTAAACAGAACGGAAATATTAGTGTGTAAATGGATAACAAAAATACCTAACCAATCGTGCCGGAAAATTACATTGCCTATAAATGCCTTTTATTCTTCACTTCGAAGTTATTGCAGGACGGGAGCTGCGGTGCGATGCAGAGCTTTATTTAAACGCGATATTAGGCTCCACCACCATAGCACAGCTCTCACTCGCTCCCCGCAAGCGCACGAAAAGCACCGGCTGGTACTCGTCTTCAGCCAGGCTCCTGACCATCTCATCATTAAGACTGACAGTGAAGGAGCACTGGAAAGCCCTTCCCCAACAGCATTCAGGCAGCCCTTGGGGGCGACATCTTTACAGCGGCTTCACCTCAGCAAAGCAGATTCCTTTATGAAAGGGCTAATAGAGATATTTTTTTCTCTCTCCGCACCTACGCCAACCAAAAGGACACTAAACCACAATTACTTACGAAACAAAAGCATAAAACTGATTTATATAACAGAGCATCTTCCAAAAAAATTCGTGCTAATCCACGCTGTGAAGGTGGTGGGAAAGCAAAGCTTTAAACGATACCACAACAATTGCCCGTGCGACGTCACTTGAATTAACACACGTGGCTCCACAAAGAGCCGCATTCTGAGATTTTGCCAGCCGTTACCTGGAATTCGCTGGGGCGGCATCCCGAACGCAGCAGCGTCGGCCACGGCCGGGCTAGAGCGGCGGACGCCGTCGCCGTAGGTGGTGGTGGTGGTGAAAAACATTTATTATCTAGGTAGAAGTGAGAGATAGGGGTGGCCTTAAGGGCCGACCCTGTACTAACTCCAGGAGGAGTCCCTAGTCCGGGGCTACTGTCGCTTGCGCGGCGGCGACAATGGCCTCGAGGGCTCTTTGGCCCTCCAAGGTCGAGCAGCCGAGCAGGGCAGCCTCCCAGCTCTCACGGGTAGGGGGGAAGGGGACGGGATTGGGGGGACCGCCGGGTAAAATGAGCATGCCCACGCCATGTGGAAAGTATCCACTAACGGGTCATCACACTGTGGGCATTCCCCGGAGAAGGCCGGATTGAAATGCTTAAGTATCGCCGGGCACAATACCGTCTTCGTGTATAGGCGTAAGAGCCAGTGCTCGTCAGCCTTAGTCAGGCCTGGCGCCGGAGGTGGAAATCGAAGCCTGTTCGATTTGTACATCACTGTGATGTCGCGAAATGAGGTGACCGGGTTAGGTTCTGGATCGTCAGGCGATGGAGGGCGAGGAGGGTCTCGGGAATCAAGCGCGCGGGCTGAGGCATAGACACCCTCGTTACCACCTAGTCCTGCGTGAGGTGGAGTTCATATGACGGGACGTGTATTTGGGCGGTCCATATAATAACAGCCCTTGAGTATTCGAGCAGCGCGAATGGTGATTCGGCGTTTCGTAAGATTTTGGAACGCACTCCGGGAATCGCTAATAATGATCCGAGATGCGGGGTCCGCTGCGGCGAGAGCTATATGGCGACTTCCTTCGCGTGTGTAACGACCGCGGCACGAAAAGTGAGCCCTCGAACAGCCACGTTTTGATGGACTACGGCTGCCGTGTACCACCCCCCGTGGTGAGGGCCAGATGCGTCCGTGTAGAATACTCCAAGGCGGGACCCCTAGCGTACTTGCAAGGCTGTAACCCGCGCAGTTCGCTTGCCTTCGTGAGTCCCCCTAGCCATGTTTTGGGGCAGAGGCTGGATACCCAACGCACCACGCCAGTCCTCTAGAATCGTGGTCCGCTGTTCTGCCTGATAGGTGTAGAAGATATGGAGGAGTTGTAAGAGGGATCTCCCAGCGTGCGACTTGGTAAGCCGCAGGTACTGGTTATGAAGATGGGCCTCTTTGAGTTCCCCGTACGTGTTTGTCATGCCCAAATCTGCAAGACGCTGGTTATACGTCGAGATCCGGAGGTCGAGGGTGCGCTTGTATATTTTGTGGAAATGACTTCGATCGTGTGCACATCACATTTGCGCAAACGTAGGTAGGGTGTCGAATAGACGAACCGACTGGTCACGAAAGCGTTGGCGAGGCGCAAAGCATCGCGGCTTCTGAGACCCCCCCCCCCCCCCCCGGTTGTTTGAGACCGAACGGACCATGCGGCCCACTTGATCCCCGACCATACGTAACTTGCGCAGGGTTGTGTCGACTTTCTTGCTCTTGTTTATGAACAGCCCCAAGACGCGGATTTCTTCGCGTTCCGGGATTGGCCCGGTGCGCAAGGAAAGTGTGATTTGATTCGTGTCTTCTGGTTTGGGGCGAAGATGCACGTACTCCGATTTTGCAGGGGAACATTCGAGGTCGCAGCGGCGGGCGTATTCTTCTACGACCGATGCTGCATGCTGCAGGCTGCGCTCAATGCCGCCAATGGAACCCTGTTACTTACAGCGTGATATCGTCGACGTACAGAGCGTGCCGTACGCTGGGGATATCCTTCAGCAGTGGTGGGAGATGAGCCATGGCGAGATTAAACAAAAGAGGAGAGAGGACCGCTCCCTGTGGTGTTCCTTGAGTACCCAGAGGATATGGGCCACGCTCCTTGTCTTGAATGCGGAGGTACGTCTACCGTTCAGTCAGGAACTGACGGATGTACGTGAATGCATTATGCCCACAGTTCTTTTGGACAGATGCGTAAGAATGATTTCGTGGGTAACGTTATCAAAAGTGCCCTTAAGATCTAAGGTGAGGACTACCTTATCTTTACTTGGATGCTCGATCGCCTCAATAACGTCACGATGAAGTTGTAGGAGATTGTCCTGAGCAGAGCGCTGTGGACGAAAGCCGTACATAGGGCCGGCAAAGGTGTGCTGGACCTCGAGGTAATCGGAGAGCCCATCTCTAACCATTTTTTCCATTGGCTTCCCAGCACACGAGGTTAAGGAAATGGGGCGTAGATTTTCGATGTTGATAGACTTGCCCGGTTTGGAAATAAAAGTTACCAGAGGCGTTTTATTCACGAAGATTTCGCTTAAGTCATATCTGTCACGAAAGTGACGCAAGTACAACGAAGCAAGCGGTTTAGAAAGTCAAATAATTGTCATCTAAAAAAATTCACGCATCTCCACGAATTGAATCATGACGAGTGGGCGAAGCACTGGGGATCGTTCTTACCGTAAATTACCCGTGAAAGTGGTTATTGCTGCTGAACGATTTCTAATCTAATTCAATCCAATCCAATGCTCCTGGTGCATGCGCAGCATGGCTCTCCAGGAGCACTCTCTCTCTCTCTCTCTCGCTCCCTGTCTTCTGTTCCGACGAGCGAGACCAGCGACGGTATTGAACAAAGAACGTTTTATGAAGAAGTAGAAGTAGCACGCGCTCGCGCGAAGGAGCAGCCTTCTTGCTCTTCGTTTTCAAGCACCGTGATGATGATATTTAACAAGCTCCCGCCCGGCCAACTTGAATCGCGCTGCGTATTGGCGGGTCATTTGAAGCAGCCCTCCAACGGATAGATGTGATTCTCCGATCTTCTGAGAAGTTCTTTTCCCACCCGAAGTTGGCAAGCCCTTGTCACTCTGTCACGTCCGAGGTAGGTTTTTCTCAATTCGGCGCATTTTCCAAAACGTCCTTGGGCCCCGCTCTTCAATTAGCACCATATCTCCTGCGGGCAGTGGTTTAGCGTGGCTCTAGTTATAGCTGTGTTTGTGGACGGAGACGGAGCCTGTTTTTCTGGAACTGCTTCGGCACCTGACTGCGGGCCAGATGCTGACGATGGCGGCAAAGACAGGCTACCCTCCTCATCCTCACATTTTTCCTCGAACTTATTTTTCGAACTTTTCTTCTTGCGTTTTCTGGATTTGCCCTTTTTTGGACTTGTGTTTCTTCGATTTTCCTTTTTTATTTCTTTCCAGACTTCTTTTTCTTGGATTTCTTGCTTTTGTTTGACTTCTTTCTTTTTTGAATTCTTGCTTTTTTTCTTTGATTTGTTGCTTTTTTTCTTAGATTTCTTGCCTCCTTTCACAGTCTTTTTTTTCTTTTTCGACTTTTTTCGTTTCTTCTTTTTTGCATCATCCAATGCACAGTACGCAGTAAAGGTATTTGGTACTGGGTCGCCGGCACTACGTAAGGCGGTTTTACCGTCACCGAACTTTCGGGCCCCTGCGGCTTGCGCAAGTCCGAAAAGCGAGAAACTAGAGAGTGGACCGAAGACATCAGGCCTGTTGACAGTCGCTCCTATTTCTTTTATGTACTCTTGATGCCATCTTTTCCACCAATGTCTTACGAGTCGGCATCGACTTCTCCATTCCTCTTCAACATCTACTCTGTGTGTTTTCGCTTGTCCGTCGTGTAGCTGTTGCCGTCCGCCTATTTTGCCGTCCGTCTTTAACCTTTTTGTCAGTTTTAATAGTCTTTTCTTGGCGTTTTTCTTGTTGGTTTCCAGATTAAAGCTCTCCTTCTACGGCAAGCTGACTTGATAGCGACCATTTTGGGGCTCTATCTTCCGCTGTAATTCTTCTTCTATTTCGCTTTCTGTATTATTGCAACTGCGTTTTGTTGTGTCAATTGATTCTAGGCTCCAGAATTTCTGTTGGTCTTGTTGAAGTTCTGTTTCCGCAGCTTCAACATTCAGAACCGTGACTGATTGGGTTTCCATTATTTTCATTTTGCTTTTCTCTGAAGCACCTTGCACTACCCAACCTAAGGTCGTTTCGAGTGCCATCAGTTTACTTTCAAGTCGATGTGTTCTACCAGTAAGAAACTCCCAATAATAATCGGAGCCAACTAGTAGTCCCATCGCATCTGTGGCTGTCGTCTTGGTCCTGTCGTCCGCTACTCGTAGCTGCAGTTGTTCCATTTTTTCTTTGATGTTCTGATTGGGAGATGGAAGCTTACTGTGCGAAATCACGTCAACCTGCAGAGCTTCGACTACTGTTTGTGTTTGCTTGTCTCGGGGTGCTATAGTCACTTGAACTACGTCCATGTACTTGATTTTCTCGTCTCCTCCGAATGAACTGATTGTTAGCCTTTCCTGTCTTATTACTTCCCCCCCCCCCCCAACGATAAACGAGGTAGAGGTTTGCTCCAGTCAATTCAATTTTGGCACGTTCCATTACGCGAGCGAAATATACAAGATACATTCGTTACTGTGCGACTTCTTATAACACAGCCATGAGGCACGAGACAAGGGCGCAAGCGTTTTTTGTATATTTTGGGTCAAAACTGCTTTAACCCAGAATTTTCTATTTCGTATCGCAAAAAATGAAGCACCCATATATATATATAATTGAAAGAACACTGCGAATAGTAGTTGCGCATTGTAGTTTTGTCTCAAAATATGCCTAATGTTTGATTTTTCTGAACAACGTTAACAAGTATGAAGCGTGGTTCCTGATTTCGAGGGTGTGGAGAAGTTTCGCCCATATAAACATCTCGTTCAAGCGTTTAAACTTATGAGGCCGGAAGGCTGGATTGAAGTATGGACAGCTGACAGACAAACAGAAACCAAAATTGTCGGGTTTAAGTAGCATAAGCAAAACGTTTTTTTAAAATATCACACATGTCTTCATTGCGAGCAACGCAAGTTCCCAAGGAGTTCGTAAATACAACCCATTTCTATCTTTTTACTAGCCTTTTTGTTCACAGTTAACGCCATAGGAGGTGTTTCAAACGGCCGTGTCGCACAGGTATAACCCACAAACACTACGTGATCCAGCTGGAAAGCAAATCGTCCGCCTAAACTACAAGTGACTCGAACAGGCACAGCCAAGCTTCCGGTTCGGTTTTCCACCAACCTATAACCCATAGACGCAACAGTGGTGCCGTCCGGGGGTAGTAAGACCATGTGACACGGATAAACCCGACTACCACGTCTGTTTTTTTCACTTGTGCGTTCCCGCTGTGCGTTGATATTGTCGTTTCTCACCACCATCTTGCTTGCTGTTAACGAGGTTCAAATCAGCCACCTTTGCCAATTACTTCTAGTAGTTTGGTTTAATTTAGGCCTTACACCAGGTTACTCACGGCCTTGTGACCTCCTACTCGGCATAAGCTTGCGAAGGTGTGAACTTCCATACTAACATCTAGCTGCTTCCCACGGATGCTTTTGTTGTATCGTTTCATTTCCGCGGCCGCCAGCCCACAGCCAGCCTTTGAGCCTTGTACCTAAGCGTCGACGGCTGGATTTAACCACAACCGAAGAGAATCGATCCTAATTTACCTCGCATTATGTCGGCTGTGGATGGCCGCGAACGCGTAACCGAGCGTGGTGCATGGGTTAGGAAATGAACCCGCAACGGCTTAGGCTCAGCGCTCTAAACAAATAACAAGACAGCCTATCACGCGTTATGCACCGTGGCTTACGCAGATACATAAACTGTACCGGCTAAGTCAAAAAAGAAGCAGCTAGGGACGCTTGTTTGCAATTACCCGACTGCCTTCAGTGGAGATGTTGCCGTACATGTTTCCCGTGTATCTGCAATATGCAAATGTCGGCAGCAGCGCACGTGTTTGCCGAGGTTATTCGGAGCCCGCGGTGTAGGTCACTTCTTCGATTGGTCAGTACTCTCAAAACAATCATTGCCATCACCCTTGTTGCTTTCCTTGATGAAGAAGGCGATCCTGACGTAGCCACTCAACGAGGACGAAAGTTGGGGGAAACCAGTTTAAAAAATAGAGCCGCGGTTAAAACACAAAAACGTGACAAATGCTCCAAAAGCTTGTCCAAGCTTGAGGGCTCCGTAACTCAGCTGCTGCGCCATCTACTTGGTGGAAGTAGAAGCACTGAAGCAGCTCGTGAATTGTTTTACATACACATTCTAGGCTCCTCATGAAAGTTTCTATAAACATGTCGCCAAGTATTTTAAGTAAACGGCATGCGACTTCCTCCTCGACTCTGTCACTTAATTAGGCGAAGACTGATAGCCTTTTCCAAATGGCCTAACAGGCAGAACCACTACTTTATAACGACGCTGCGCGGAACTGGGCTTTATAGGTACTTTAATCCCAACAAAATGGTGCAAAAAAAGAACAGATTCCTGGGTCTACTGAAGGGGTCATGACCATAGCGTATAGCATTATATTTTATTCAAAAGATATAGTTTTTATAGCACCCTCAGTACTTCACTTTAGAAGCAAACGATAATTTATTAAAGGAAAAAGATAGTAATTTAAGGAAAAGACTTAGGGGAAATGATCGCTCGTGTCGTGACGTCCGCATTAATATATTAGTGGTAGGTACACAAAACAAAGAATTAGTATTTTGGCTCCACCTAGAATTGGAAAGCTCGAATTCAAACGGAACCGGAAAACCCTTAACAGGATATAAGAAACATGGTCACCATGAAACTTCGTATATATAGAAGGCGCAGGGAGGTCGTTCGGCGTTAGAGCCGTGGAATGGCTATTTTTGGGTCCTTCGCTCAGCGATCGCTCCGTTTACGTCAGATTGAATCGGTCGGTGCCGTATTTTGTTGCGGTTTATAGTAATCGTTTTTTGAAACATAGGATTTTTCTCGACATACAGGGTCACGTACGTACGAGGCAGTGTCCCATATGCCAGTTGGCCGGTACAGCGTCAGAACGGCCTACACAGCGAACGCAAGGCTTTCGCAGCGCCGGCTGGCGGTAGCACTGTATCGGCGCAGAAGCTTGCATGTTTACGCGTCCATCCTTCTCTTGTTTACCACACCTTTCTTACAGCTGTAAACAGAAGAAGCACTACATTTCAAGCACCGGTGGCTCGTTTTGCAACTTGGAATTTCTGTTTAGTTGCCTTCGATTCTGTGAGACTCATTCAATTGCCAAGCGCGCCATACCATGTCATATCCCTGTGGTGGTATTGTAGCTCGTAAGTCGCACGCCTATTCGATTTTTTTCTCATTTGATAACTTTATCAGGAAGGTTTGCGTCAAGTTGGTATCAGTGGTGTTCTAACTAGGCAATCTTTCTAATGAACCATTTTACTTCGTGTTCATTGCGTCTTTATGTCTGCTTATGCGCCTTCCATGCGAAAGCATTATGGCTTTCCTGGCGAAACTTTCTTACCACATGGTGTGTGGGTGTGTCATGCTGCTTCCATAAAGCGACAAAGTACAGATTCGCAACTACTCAGTGCGACGTTTTGATTGCTCTGCGGTCTAGCAACCAAATAAGACGATTAAAGTAAGGCTGAAAAGGAGACCCATTAACATTGTAGCAGTAAAATATGGAAGGTGAAGCCACAGTCTTTGCATTCAAAGAACTTAAGCAGATTTAAGTGTCCCGAGGACTTTTTGCCCTGTAACAGCTTGCCTTTTGGGTGCCCAAGAGGGAAAACTTGGCGTACCGTTTCGCAATTGAAATTTGTGCTTCTTCATTTAGGATGTTCATGATGCAGTTTCCCTCGGTTGTTATGAACGTCTGGGTCTCACTCTAAATCACGCTGCTCACCGTGGCGAACAACGTGGTGAACAGCAGAAGAAATCAGAGAAAGCCGAATACAACGCCACTCCGCCCGGCAATAAAAACAGCATGACAGACAAAAAATTGACCCAGCCATTTATTCCCAACGATCTCCAAAACATACCCCACGGTTATATTACGCTCTTCTCGTGTTGTTATACGCCCCGAACAAGCATGTTCTTTTTTGCATCGCACATTACATAGACTTCAGCAACACAGGCCTTCAATGGTTTTCGCAAGGCGTCAAACCCGCCATCCAGTACTTCAAAACCGCTATTATATACAGCAAACGCTGCGATACTTCTACAGAAGAGGTTCGCAGCACTTGAAGACAAAACTTGACGTTTGATTCTCTTGTATGTAACACTTCTTGGGGATGACAGAAGCTTGTAGACAAAGCCTAGTAAATATTCAGCATTTCCCCGGTGCCCCTGGGATCCACAGTTCTCCACAATTTGGGTCAACACCAAGGTTATTCTTTTGAAGTTGCTGACGTTGCAAACACCTGTTAGAAAGAAATGAAAACTTGATTTCATGCTCAAAACATCTGACTTTTGCGTTCTACGCAATATAACCATATACTTACTTTCTGTAACCTTACCACACGTGGCAGCACGTGTTTGTTACCACAACCCATACGCTGGTGTTCGTATTCAACAACCTCTTAGAAGCTTGTCTTCGCTATCTCTAGCTATGCACCACCGTCAAAGAACAGAGCTAGATCAAGAAAAAGTCCAATATTTTCCCGCATTTTTTCTCTCGATGTCTAACTTTCATAGACCCGCCCAATGCAACATGTTTGCACACACGAAAAAAAAATGTAACGCGACGCGATGTAACGAGCCTTATGCATTTGTCGCACCAAAAAACGTCGTGGAGGGATGACATCACCTCTCCTTGCCTTGCAACCTCTGGCGCCACCGTGGATAGCTTCGCGCTCACTTCGCTGACCTAGGCTTGGCTCCACCGACCCTTACCTGTGGTCGTCAAGCCGTCACACTCATTGGACAGCACATAATATAAAGGCTTGTGCCTAGCGGCGTCCTCCAGGCTTGCGCGTGAGCCAGCACCACGGGAGGAGCTCGCAAAAAATACTAAACGAAATTCTCAGCGAATGTGAGTGTACGACAGGCGTCGGCCAGCTGGACCTTCGAGAACACTCTGTGCAACGCTCGTGGCGTGACCTCTGGCGCGCTGTTCTCCTTGCCAGTTAACGTGCAGTTGTTCCTGAAGTGGTGAGCACAGACGCCGAGTTCGCGCTGCATATGCCGAGTTCGCGAAGCCGGTTGCCGCGGGTTCTAGCGTGGGCAAATGCGGCCGACTTTGGGAGAGATGTGAAAGCTTGCGGACTTTTTAAAACGATCTGGACCTGCCAGTCATGGATAACTTTCGGCGGCAAGTTCGGACATCCATGTGAGGTGCAACAGTGAGGTCACCGACGAAGGTAGAGGGGCCGCCAGCTCTGGTGTTTCTCCAGCCTTCCCCCAGTAGTGCAAGATGTGCCAATTTCTTCTCACGTACTTTCAAGAATCAAAACAGTGATTCCAGAGATTCTTCCACTTAGGAGTTTGCCCTACTTGCCTTTAAAAGTTCACAACAAAGTACTGCCTACACAGCCCCCAAACCTTACACAGGAAACTTGTTATTCATTTTCAGGCAACTGGACCTTGCCGCTTCATTAGATCAAATTTTGCGGTCTCCCTTAGTCTTCCCTCAGACAGCCCGTTAATAAGCAGCAGCTCGACGAAGCACTTGTACTGCCCGCCACGGCCACCATCCCGAAAGTGGTGCGTGAGGCAATTGTTTTTTATTCAACTGTCATTACCCCTGTATTTTGGGCTGCCACGAAACGTTCCTCAGCTTCTATTGGCATCCAATTCCCAATCTAAACTCCTGCTTCATCTCCGGTACTCGAACAGTATTTTCTGCCGCCGTGTGTGAACGAACTCCGACAAAACATTTCTTTCATAACCCCAGAGCAAATCGCCATTTCTTTCTTTAAATCACAACGATTCAGTCAGCCATTGATGTGATTCTCAGCGCCTATCAGTTAGCAAAGACTTTTCTAATTATTTGTTGCACATGTAGATTATCACCATCAACAGGTATTGCCCGTAATGGCAGTTAAGGTTTTAAATGCGAAGAATTGTTTACTCGAAAATTTCGCATTCACTTTTGTGTGGCTGATGAGCTGGAACCTCCCGCAAGGTTGTCTTCGCTCCTCGCGTTATTTAATGCCAGGATTGGGATACAAAACCTGTTCATATGTTGGTGAGATGAATCGGAGTAAAGTGAAGCCCACTCGTAAGTTCTCGAAAAGAGGGTTCTCGTTACAAAAAGAATAGGTTCTTTGCTTCCGCTCTCATCCTTTTCCTACAGACTGTAACTAATTGTTGGCAGGAAAAGCTGGGAGATCTACAGCATTAGGTTTAAAAGGGCGTGAAAAGAAAAAAAATGGCGCCTCTAGCACCAGTGCTGCAAGGCTAGAGAAACAGCGGAGCTGGGGTACGACCTAGCTTTTTCCGGTTCTGCTGAGTTTTGGTAGGGTTTGCTAAGTTTTGTTTTATTAGCGGTGTTCTTGCGAGGCTAGCCTAAGTGTTGAGGTACGAGGCCAAGTTTAGCCAGATTTTACAATGGCGTTGCGGTCGGTTCCCCACACTGACAGCGAATCCGAAAGCTTCGTCCTCTTGCCACGGAATCCACTTGTACTTCGCATTACGAGCGTGGTACTCGGAATGTTCCGTTCTTCGCTACAGTTCGGCGCGATACTCCTGGTTGGATTGCAGCCCCGTAGTTGAATGTTCTCAACCAGCGACATGACGATGTTGGCGCTGGGCTTCTGCCTCGGGAGTAATGCACTTCTCCGGACGACCCTTGTTTTCCGGGAGTGTACACGGTTTGCTCAGCGCAAAGTCACCAGGCGCTGTGTCGGCGACGCGTCGGCGCAGTGACGTCATAGCTAGGCGAGGCTTAGCTTTGCCTACGCAGCTGTGCGAAGTTATGCGAGGCTCGGCGCGGTGTTTGTGCCGCACGGCCTGTGCCGGAGCAGTTTTCTTTCCTAATATTTTTTTTTGCTGACGCCACCGGATAAAGCTCAAGCTTAAACTGCTCCGCTGTTGACGCGTGCCGTTTACGGAACTAAAGGGTACCCATCAGTATTTCATTTCATTAATATTTGACCGTATCAATCATATCTGAATTACAATTTCGTTCTTTTGTTTTTAAATTATTGGCGTCGTAAATGCAAACCTCAACAAAAAGACCAATCATGTTGTTATTTGGAAATACGAACGCTGGTTTTATGCATTTGTTTTGTTTTCTTTTGTAAGAGAATGGAAGGGTTGAAACTTGAAGTATTCTTGTAACTTCACCTGCGGAGATACGCAACCTGAGGGGGAACGCGATAGCCGAAGTTCTATGTCGAGGTTCTCCACTTTGTACAATATCATGCCATGCAATTTTCTATCGTCGCGATATAGGTTTATATCCCGTAGGTGGCAAAATGATGTGTTTTTCAGTGTCCATTCCCTTTTTCAGCGCCACACCTCATCTGCTGGGCATCGCGTTTCGTCCTAGCTCCATGCATACATACGATTCTTGGCTGATCATTGTACAATACTAATTCAGTGATGTTAATTAGCTGCGCCTTTTCCTGAGGTGCCAGGCAACCCAGACCCCACACACGACGATGATACCTCATGCGTCAATGGTGTTGTGGCGACTGGAAGATCGAATGCGGCCACCTTTTGACCAGGCACACTGTCGCCCATACTCGTGTGCGTTTCGCGGCGCTCTATAAGTCGCCTCGCATTCACGCTTCCCATCGCCGGTGCAATTCGATCGCTTGTTCGCAGAGATCCATCTGACCGCGCTTCCCCCCTCCCGTGTGACACGACGCTCGGGGGAACGAGACTGCGAAAAGCTGTCTCGCACATCTTTCCTTGAGCTCCTTACGACGCTTTTGACCTGGCAGCATCAGCGGCTTCCCACTCCATGGTGTCGATGGACGCATGGGAGCCGAAGTACAGGGCCACCAGCAGCGGCACGATGGGGAACGGGAATCCTGCAGTTTATATGGAAAACAGCGCACGTGACAGATTGCTTGAGTTAAAAAAAATTGGTGCTTTCAGATACAGAATAAACTACTCTGGGACAGTTATTTATGTTCAAAACAAGCATGAACGCGCTAATACCCCGGCCCTGATGCCGCTTAACGACGTCATTATCATTTCCGAAATGCTTCTGTGGAGTGAGCGTTCTTCGCCATCATCAAAACGGCACGAAGAAAAACAAACTACGGGCGCCAATGTATTTACAGAAATAGATTTTCCCATCTTTCAGTAAGCATTAAGGGGACAAAGGCTGTTTCTCTGATCCTATGAGAATATGAACACATTTGCAATATGCCTGAAATAGATTTAGCGGATGTTATCTGGGTGTTTACTTACTGATAAAGGAAGTGCACCCAATACAGCATCAGCAAGAATGAGAAGCTTATTGCTTCACGGTTTAGCATTTAATCTGTTACTGCTCAAATCACTTGACAATAACATCGTGTGCCGCACCTCTCAAGATTTCCATCGTCAGTGTAGCTTTGCTTCGAGTCATTCTTGTATCCCAATGAATCCTCAATTACCAAATTTCAAAATATATGGGGTAATTTCATTTTTACTCTGTATCACAGCATTTCTTTTTTCTTTGTGATAACCGCAAGGACACCGCTGCGCTCAGTTTATTCTTGTCCTGAACGAGTAATTGCAGCAACTAGCCTGAATCACAGCACCAAGAAATTTCATTATCATTCCTGTTGCTGCAATGGTTCCGATTTCCTCCTATGCCTAGCCTCATCTGGCAAAATTTTGTAAGCACAACATTTAAACACGCTTAGAAAAATTTGAGAGAAAAGGTGCCCCTTCGAAATCGTCCTAATAAAACTCTGCATTATCTTCTGAGATATGGTGCCCATGATTTCTGTACGTGCACTCTCCTTCAAACCAGTAAGCCTTTTCTCCATTCCAGCGATGTTTTGATTTACGTTCTTTACCCAAATAAGACATTTCAGGAGCCGGACCACATTGATAAAACCGTTCCCATGTAAGATATCTTCCCACTCGTTTGTGATTGGCCAGTGTCTTGGTCATCATCCATCTTAATCTACGCAATCCAACATCGCATGGGTGTCGGCCAGCCACACATGACTCTTCTGATGTCTTGGTAGCAAAAAAACGTGGTGAATATGGGCCCAAAGTTCCACAGCGCCGAATGCTTTCCACAGCGAATATTTGTCCAGGAAGCACCCTAGCAGCTTTCACTGACGCACTAGCTTTACCATGCACATGTCGCCCCGGCTCGCAATAACACACGGGAAGTGTCAGTGTGATGCTCACTTAATATGACCTTCCTCCAGAAGATCGCCATCACTTCCATGCCGGTGAGATAAAACATACAGGAAAAGATGGTGAGCAAGTAGTGCGGTGATCCAAGGACGGCTTTGATGATCCTCGTCCGTTCGCTGTTCAGGTACTCGGCCAGCGATAAGATGCCCGCACTGCAATATTGCTGTTGTATCTGGTCTCCTCATAGCAGCGGTACCAGTAGTAACCGTGGGAGCAGCAATAGTAGTAGTACCAGTAGTAGTAGTTGAAGTTGAATTAGTAGCAGAATGACTATATAAAGAGTATTCGTGCTTCGCTACTGCGGCGCTAGAACACCTGCAGTGTTCGTGAGCGTATACAAATACAACAACGTGAAATATGTGGTGAGGTGGCATATCATCGGTTTATGGCAGTGGGAATGCAAGTGAGTGAATAAATTTTAGGTATTTAGCCTCGGGGGATAAGGTACGCTCTCACTGACAGCACGTTCGTTGTCAGTAGTAGACTTGCAATTATTGCAACATATTCTTTGCAGCAGCTATTGCAGCAGCAGCTATTGCAGCAGCTACTACCGCCACCTACATTGCTGCTTTGGTACCGCAGTTACAGTTAGTAGCATCTCCTTCTGCAGCTACAACTGCTACAGCTACCTCCCTTGCAACTATGCTACCAACACCACCGTTACTAACTTCTGCAGCTGATAAAACTGTGGAGTTTCAGTCCCAAGGCTTCAACAGCAGATATAAACTCCAAGATACCTGCCCCTTCTACAAAAGTCCGCATCCTGTAATAAAGGGTTGATGAACAAGCCCTTACTACTACTGCTGTGGTTGAAGCTGCGAATAACCTAACAGTATATACCCGATGCGTTCCGGGTTGTTGGGCTTACCCTGAAGTTGCGTTGTGAAAGATCCACCCTACTGGAACTTCTTTTCGTTCTATATATTGTTTGAGCGTAACGCTTTTGGTGGTGATACGTTTTTATCGCGCAAACTCCTGGGAAACGTGCAAATTGAGTTATGATGTGTCTATTTGTAACTTTACTCTTAGGGCATGAAGGCAGTTTTTCCTTTTATCCTTAATTGAAGCTGCCTTCCTTGCTCCAATCATTGTTTCTGCTACACAAAAAATATTTCAACCGAATTACGCGCATACACATTTGCAACGCGTGCTCATGTGCGCTTACCTCAAAATTTTTGACCGGATCCAGTTTTCTGATCATCGCCACGACCACCTCGACAGAGACACCCACGAAGCTCAGAAAAGCCCAGAAGCTGACAGCGACGGTCATGCCATGCCACACCCAGACGAAGAGGAAGGCCAGGGTGATTCCAGCCAGCCGCCACTGGTATTTCCGCTACGTGCCTGTTAGGGGCAGGTAGACGTACCTGCGTGGAAGGTGCGGTGGTGGTTCAGCGATTGCGGCTACAATGAAGCCAACCGGAGAGCGCATAGAAATTTTGAATGCTGTTAAGAGGAAAGTCTCCAGGCGGATATTTTGGCGTTAACCGTCACCGCACTTGTTCTAAAAAAATTGCTGAATTTCTGAGAAATGCCTCCTATACCTATACATTGCCTATATACCCAGTGTATATTATACGACGTTTCACTCGATTTTTAGTCGTTGTATGTAGCCAGAGTTGCCTATGAGTATCAGCTTGGGTTACTTTCACCGTTTGACAAAGGTCCGATTTCTACCCGCGGCGGACGCCTTTCTGATGGAGGCGAAAAGAGAAAACACCCGTGTGTCAAAATTATTCCGGAGCCCTCAACTACGACGCGCCTCCTCGCGTGTGTAGCGTCGGCGCGTTATAAATCACCATATGTTTTATTTCGCGTCCGGCTATGTGGCGCTGTCATGGTCGAGGGAAGGGGGGGGGGGGTTTACGTTGCCTCAAATGCTGAGTGACATTTTGTTGGACGAAAAGTACACACGTTTCTTCGTTTTCATAGCTTTTCTTCCACGTTTAGCGATATATTGTGCGCTAAAAATAGATTAATATTGCTTGCATTTCTCTCTACTGTCTATCTTCCCTTTTTTGTGACTTTACAGAGTACGGCACAAAGCGCTGAGAACTAGCCGCTTCTCATTCGCTTATACTTTTGTTACAAATATTGGGAGCTAATCAGAAATAGTCTAACTGAACCTATGTCGGTATAATATTACCAAGAATAAGGTAGCCACCAAGCTTTGCTTCACATTGCTTCACAAGAATTGCTTCACAAGAATTGCAACGGTTGCAGGCTAATATTGGTTACGGTTTTTCAAAAACCAACTCCTGCATGGCTTTAGGACGATAGAAAGGAGGGTGCCGAAAACCTGTACTTAGTTTCACAACTGAATGCTGCGGTCGCTTTACAAGCTGCCACGTACACTTGAAAAATCATGCACTTCTCCGTCTAACGACGATGATGGTTTCTCGAAAAACTTTCTCGTGTGGGTTTCATTGGTTTCCTTCTGGATTAAACCTTTGACTTTCTTTTCCAAAGCTTCAAATTTGACCAGCACGCAGTTTGGTCTTTTGATCGCAGCGTCTTTGGCCAATTCCCATTCGATTTCGCGCGAAGAAAGCTTTGCGTTCAACCACTGTAATCATTTGACGGAGATCTAGATGATTTTGCTGTTTAATTTTGAACTTCCATGCACCCCTCTCCAAATCTAAACTTTTTCCAGCGTGTTGGAAATGCGTCTGGCCTCGAGGACTTGGGCTGATGCACCCATATTTGTGGCAACTAATCACGCGTTTTTGGCGTTTTCACAAGGCAACACACGATTTTTTTAGGTACTCTGTAAAGAATACTTTAGCATTATAAAACATCGGCTGACGTTAACACTGCCACATTTTTTAACTATCGGTGCCAGCATTTATTCCACGCAGGTGGTAAAATGGGAAGGCGGGAGGGATGGTTTTTAGCTTGGGCAGTTGGGTGGGTGAATAACTTTGGCTGTAAAAATGACCACCACAAACGTGGGAGTTCCACTTCTGCATTCTGGCTCCCATGCTGTCACAGTGTCACTCACCAAAACCGCAGGCACAAAGCTCACAGTTACAAAAAGAAAGTGTAAACTACCGCAACATTTTCTACGGCCACACGGTAATCCATCTCGTACGCATGTGCCTTTCTCTTCAAAGCACATGCCGAGTGGTGGCGCCACCCAGCCAGCTGCTCGGTCCCTATAGGCGCCCCTTAGCTGGCAGCTACAAAAAAACCTTGTAAGGCTTCATTTAAGCTTAGACGTATTCCCAAAATACCGAGACTAACTGGTACAAGTATGCTGCTGTAGATGAAACAAGTTGCCCTATAAATGTGCGAGCAATCTACAACCACTAAAAGACACCTGCTAACCTAATGTGGCTTGTGCGCTTCTATAGGACACCCAAACTGGAGTGGTTAGCTGTTGCAGGTCACTTGGTGACTTCGCATAGATATGCTGCTGCTGGTTTTAACTTGTAGTGACCATAGGCATGTTTTTACCACACTAGCACTCTTGGTTCTGCAGCCTGTTGTAGCCAACTTAGTTGCAAACTTATGCAGCATCTGTTTGCCTTTCTAATGTCATTGACTTTTTTCCATTTCACTAGGATACATTGGTCTGATGTGATGTACCACGTTTTTTAGGTCGCACACGTCAAAATGAAACTGGCACTAGTCTTACATGTTTTTTTCCTTTCCATTGCACATTGCTGTAACACAGGAGTGGCTGTGGCAAGTTACCTGTGGTCAGGGACTGGACCATCACTCCACTGGCATCAAGCTTCTCGAGGCACGTTTTTAGTGCCTCCCTTTTCATGGAGACACAGGTGGCCACAGCGCTTGACTGCAGGAAAAAAGCCACCGAGTTTAGGGTACCTTTTCCTGTGCGTATGTGGAGGGCCTACCTCGCCAACCCGGATTTGCTCGCTTCGAATGATGCGGTCAACCTCTGTGGCCAGCACACTGTACGTCATGTACGTTGCACTGAAGCCGGGGGAGTTGCAGCGGCCGTAACCTGCCAGCTCCACCTCAGTCCCTGCCAGGTCATGCTATGAGCGTGGACTCGTGCTCTTGGAAAACCTGCATCAAGGGCACCACACACACACGGCTGAGACACCGACTACCAGAACTGACACTGTTCTCAAATAGTTAACTTTTATGCAGACAGAAGCTACAATAACTGCCACCCATGGGCATTGGCAGGGGGGTGCAAAAGGGGCACTTGCCCCCCCCCCCCCAATACACCCTAGAACTTAATTCCCCGTCCCCTTGACCTCTCCCTCTTACACCTTAATACAATGGGTTGCCCTCCACAAGACCACATCCTGCAGACGCCCATGCTGCCACGCACTGTTCGTGTCATGAGCAAGGGATCGAGCAACTGGCCCAAAAAGGTATGCAGATGCAGTAAAACTCCGTTAATTTGGATTATGCATGGTTGTGGCGAGAACATTCGAATAAACCGAGTGTCCGAAGTATCGCAAGTAGTGTCATAATTACTGCAAAAAGCTGTTAACCTAACCAAACTTTTGTTCTTTTGAAATAACCGTGACGCGTTTTACTTTGCGGGGTGACAATGTCAAGAATGACACGAGAGAGTTCGAAACAAAAAGAAAAAAATAAATCCATGGTGCCCGCTAGGCTCATGGCTACAGCAATGGGCATTCTGCCTTTCACTTGGTTGTGAACCATTGCTATGTATTTTTTTGTGCCTGCGAGAAGTACATAAGCTTGATTGCATCCCGTTCCATTCTTTTTTTACGTGTGCCTTTGATATCTGCTGCAAATCCGTATTATCTGAGTCGCGGGAAGCTCAAGTTAATTGAATTGTGGCTGAATCTGTCCAAATAAATGAGTTTTCCGCCATAGAACGATGCCACAATTTGAATGGGACCAGATTCCTTGTTTAAAATAACCAAAAGTTAGAATTAAGGGGTTTTAGTTTATTTTGTATTTCTCCCATATAGCGAAGGGGTTCGCTCTAAACTGCCTTTAAAGTTAATGTCGCCAGACACAAAAGCCCGAGATAGACAAGTTGCAATAGTGCCCCACCTCATTCACGCCAGGCACCAAGTATGCTCGCTGGTAGTTGTAGAATGTCCTCTCTGTGAAAATCTGCATGTTGATGGAAGCCAGCAAGTGGAGCACTGTGGCTGGAGGCAGCCCGCGAAGAAGATGCCCGACGCCAGATGGAGGTTTCCGGCGGGGTTGCCACGCACACTTGGCTGGCTCTCCCAGGTTGTCGAGTGGGCCGCAGAGCACAGGCTCACGACCTCCAGCTGCGTGCCAGTGATGGTGAACTTGTGTGTGCACTTCCGGCAGAAGACGTGCACTTCTCGCCGCACGCACGGCAAGTGTACAAGAAGCTTCTCCAGGCACATTTCGAAAACCAGAAATTTTCGTTCCGCATGCACAGGAAGCTCCTGGACTGCTGGATGCTGCATGAAAACGCCCACCAACTTTAGTGCCTTTCAATCTCACACGTACTACCCTCATTTTTGCTGCAAATGGTTAAAATACACAAAACGCTACTTCTCTGTTCCTTTGCATTGCCTTAGCTGTTCTGGAACCACGGAAACTGGTACTGTGTAACTAAAATATGCTGTGAAACAGAAGAAAGCCTTCAGCTGTTTAATCAAGGGTGCAAGTGACATCATAAAAGACATAATTTTGAGCATGTGGCAAAACAGCAATTTCTCCGCAAAGTGCATTTCGTCATGTATAAAAAAAGCATGATCTTTTTTTAACACCTTTGGTAACTACCAGCCCACAGTCACAATGCTAGCTAAACTAGCATCAGAATGGACAACTGGGTGAGTTTGAACTGGTTCATGGCTACTAAAAGCACTGCATAGATGCGAGTTGAAGAAAGAAGCATCAGGACAAGCACTGACTCACAACAAAAACTCATTGCAGACCACATCGAATGGAACCATCTTGAACACAAATCGAGCTGCCACGTGTAGCATGCAGCCGCCACAAGAACCACTACAGAAAGGAAAAAAACCTAGCTGTGGTCCCCTATGTGCCTAGAAGTTTGCACCCTAAAAGTGCCCATTAAACTAAGTTGTCTGTTGGGCTGTGCAGAAAAAAGATGCCAGCAGAAAGCAGGTGTCAGGGCTGCGAGCTAAGCCACAAAGCGCGATTTCTGCAGTGCAGAACAACTGTGGTTTGCAGTGCTGTATTGATGTGCAGCGGTCAATATGCGGGCCATATGGGCCGTTGTTTGAATGTGCGCATCATGCAGCACAGGAGTGGCCTAGGGAAAGGCATGCGGGACCATTTCTCACTGCAATGTTAGAACTGTTGCTGCAATCCTAATCTTAATAAAACTAAAGTGCTGTTTTAACTCAGAGATAGGTCAAAGCATGAGATGGTTGCGGCATTCCATATTCTGGGAATAATGTGCGTAAACTGCCCATCGACTGTGCTGAGCAAACAAAAAATTGAATAGTGCGATGAAACAAGGTCCTTCTGCTGCAGGTTTGCAGTCGCCTGCAGCGCACAGTTTGGTTTGTCGTAGTATAAATTAAAATGTATTGTTCAATAGTGTTGGTTGTGAATCAGCATGTTGCTTCTTTGTTCGTCCCTCACTTGTGTGCGGTGTTAGTAGCCATAAAAGTATAAATCTTGTATACCTGCTGAAGGTGGCACCCAAGGGGAAGTCGGCATCCAAGGAGAAGTCCGATGGGTCGTATGTTGGATCATCTGTTTGGCACATCTCATCGCCTTCAGATGCCAACGTAGTATCACCCGACATGTCTTGTCCTCTGGTGCCTTGCGTCGCCTCATCCACTAATCGAGGTGATAAACAACGGGCTGGCCTGAAGTTCGCCGGCAGAGGGGTGACAGCCACTGCTGCAGCCACTCGTGGAGTTCTGGCAGGTTCAAAATAGGGCTCAGCTTCTCTAGGAACTGCCTCCACAACAGGGGTATCAGTTTATGTCTTGGCCGACACGAGAAACCGCAAGGTGGTGTTGGCCTATGTGGCTGCAAAATGTCCACATAGATATTCAGCAGTTGTGCAGTACCACATGGGGTGAATGAGATTGCGTCACCAAAATCATCACAGACACTAGCATTTAGCTGCGAATATTTTGTGTCTTGAAGAGGATGCCGTATTGGGCTAGTTAATGTTCCGACACAAAGGAAGGAACAGCGCACATTTCGACGAAGGACAGGCAGAAACACACACCACAAGTGCTGACTATCAACCGACCGCATTATTACAAGTTGCAGATAATAAATAGCACACTTACTGGGAATGATGCAACAAGCGCGTACAGAAGAAAGAAGGTTGCCTAACCTGTCAAACCATTATGTCAAATTCAGTGATATCATAATGGTTTGACAGATTAGCCAACCTTCTCCTCTCTCTTCTGTACGCGCTTGTTGCATCTTTCCCAGTTAGTGTACTATTTATTATCCGTAACTTCTAATAAAGCGATCGGTTGATAGTCAGCACTTGTGGTGTGTGTTTCTGCCTGTCCTTGGTGGAAATGTGCGCTGTTCCTTCCTTTGTGTCTAGAAGCTTGTTCACACCAGGAAATATCTATGGCATATCATGCTGCCACTTCTTAAATTCCATTACAGGCACTAATGGGTGCTGTTATTGTTGTGTAATGCACACTGGGAGTTCTCCGTCACCATGTGACATTTTTTGCCATAAGGCTTCTTATCCTTTGTAGCTTACCGATGGATCGACGCTCTGATGTTGTCTCTGGGTGCCCACACTCCGCCTTTCTGCAAAGCATGTGCATGTCCGCAATGGTCCCTACAAAAAAATTGGGCATATGTGAGCTCCCCTCTTTTTGACGTGGCAAGGGCAGTTAGTACACACCCCGAACACTGCCCTCTATTTAGCAGCACACACTTCAGAAGCTTGGGAGTCGAAGAAAATGAAATGCCAGATTGGGTAAGTTGAAGGGAAAATGAAGGGCAACGTACGATCGGGGGTACAAACCATTGAGGGCAGTAAGACTAGCGGCACCAGAGGAGCTACTTTTACCTGGGCAGGGCCGATTGCAGCGGCACTCGCACTTGCTCCAGGCACTTGCATCACCAGCACCTGAGCCTGCGTAGCAATATAAAACAAAAGTGGTATTTTATGTGGGACTGTGCCAGGTTCCCGAACGAAGCTACCTCCAGGACATACCCGCCCGAACTTCAAAGTGCAGTGCAGTATACAGACAAGGACACTCAACTATGAGCCGTCCAGCAGGCCTGGGGTGCGCTCGAAAAGCACAAGCCTCACGATCCGCCACAAACGGGCCAAACTGGGGCATTGCAGTGTAGGGCATAACCCCGGGTCGACGCTTGGCCAACGTCACGACGGTTTAAACCGTCGTTTGCCGGCATTTATTTAAGTTACTTCTATCCTATCATAATCAGGTAACACAACATCGATGTAAATGGTTTTTCATAACTACATACACCATCTATATGCAACCGCTCAAAGCCCGCATACTTCTTACCCGAGAGGTAGAGGCACGGGTCATCACAACAGCTGGCCCTCGATTCTCCTGGTGAGGTATCTGCGTTTTCAGTAACACACAAGTGGCTGTGTGGAGGTTCTTCTCAAAGCACGCTCCAGTTACATGCATCAAATGTTGTTCTTACCGGAGAGGTAGAGGCCTGGGTCGTCACATAAGCTGGCCTTTGACTCTGCTGGTGAGCCAACTGTGTTTTGAAAAAAAATGCCAAAGTGGTTGTGAGAAAGTCAAGGAGCAAATGTAAAATTTTCCCTCACTTATTGACATGTATTTGTCGACGTACGACATGAACTTCCAGATTGCAACTGCCTGTAATGATACCAGCTGCACGCCCTGTTTTTTGCATGGAATTAGTCACAAATTGCCCCATCTGAATTAAGGAAAGTTTATTTTGTTGTGTACAGTCATTGAAATCCATTGTGCTCTGTCAAATAGTTTTTGCCCATGTACATCTTCAAGTAAGGCCTCCAGTAATAGTTAGCATGTAATTTTAGCCAGAATTGGGCTGTCTCATTAAAGGCTATGTTCATAAACTCTACCCTCTCAAAAAAACTGCGAGTAGCGTTCGCAGGGTTGAAGTTCTGCTCCGTTTACATATATGAAACTTTTAGGAAAATGTCAGGCAACTTTGCAGTCATTCACTGGAATTTTGGACGCTATGTTATTCAGCATATGAAAACTTTAATGATGCTGTTAGCTACGTGTTCTGAGAGTCCTTGCTTGCCTGATGCATTGTGCGAATGGCAAGCGTGATCAACATCGAGCAATCTCCATCTGCAGTACGTGCGCCTCCCCCGACCCCGACCCTCCATAATTTGCGACTTGTGTTCCGCTGCCGGTTTCGCATTTTTCGAGCTTAGCGAAAACAGCATTCCTGTTAAAAAAAAAAACATTTGGTATGATTGCTTTACTTGCCATACAGACGTCTTCCGCGAGCACAAGTGATACGATATATACCAGTTAACTCGGCGAAGTCTCAAAAACGAGCTTTCGCAACCCGTGTGGATGAAAGGAGTCCAAAGGCGCCGTAAAAGAAACAATAACTATTTACATTACAACTTTATGAGTGCCCATCGTTTCCGATGATACTCGTCTTCTTTCTCTTTTCACCGAACGCTGCACGATCAGACGTCCTCTTCTTCATTACTGTAATTTCTCTACGTCCACCGTAAAAATATAACATCCTCCCGCCCCGGCAGAAAAAATGGAAGTAGCAAATCTCCCCTGAAAACCACGACTCCCAGGTCTTGCGAGTGTTCATCCGTAACAGAATAGACAAATTCAGGCTCTTATCCAATTGTCCATGAATGCTTTCTTGTCAAATCCGTTGATTCAGTCACATGCCCACACTGCCACAAGGAGACGTCTTTTCGGCGCACGTCGAGTGTATCGCCGCCGTCGATGTACCCAGGATGAAATTCGTAGCCTATCTTCCACCGTCTTGAATTCTGATGCAAACTCTTCAGACTCATTTACAGCGGCCGTAAAAGAGCTGTTTAGTACATTTCGCTTCTTTCTGAGTTTTTGGCGAATCGCCTGTCCATGCGTGATGCATTCTTGCTCTTCCGACCACGACCACTGTGTCCTGTTTTATTCCACCCTCGACGTCCTTTATGGGCAATGACAGTCTGGATCTTTGGGCATTCTTTGGCCGTTCACTTCAAGTATCGTATCTCACCTTGCTAATTCCGCAGGACAATCACTCGTATTGGGCTGCTCGAGATCTTTGGTATATGGGGCTCGTGAAGTTATTAGGGGGCTTCATGAGCAGGCTATCCCATGAAACACAAGTCGTCTTGAAGACGTCTTGAAACAGCCTGAAACAGCTACAATCGTCTACCTCTACGTGAAGACATCTCGCAAACGTTTACTGCTAGCAGTTTTGAGAAGTTTATTCGTAAACGTGTAAAAGATGTCTAGCTGAGAACAACACAAGCATATGCTACACCAAGAGGATTTAAAAACGTCGCTTGAGAGAGGTTTATTCGGACACATGGTAAAGAAGTGGTACCCGAGCCTATTTGTTTTTTACGCATCTTGACCCTTTAAAAACCACTCGTGATAAATTTACTAGAAATGCTTTCCTTGATATTTGCGCTTAAATACGTCTGAACACGCCCCATCTCAAAACAAATTTAAGCACACACATGCTCTACACTTCTATAGTAAAAAATCCCAACATCCTACTTCCGCAAGAAATCACCTACATTTTCTATCTCTACTATGCTTTTTTAGAAACACCCAAGCCAGATTCTTTCTTTGTGATCCATTTTACCTGCCGCGGATCTTCACATCTGCCGATTCAATGAAATCACTGCAGCTATTTCTCAGGTTAAGGCCTTGATTGTTGTAAATTATGCTGCTAAAACCACATTACTTTTAATTTGGCTATCTCTGTTCCTCGTCGCAATTCATGAATTGCACCGTATGCGGTACTGTGAAGGCTGGGCGTGGAGGCTGGGGAATTCAGGTGGCATGGTGAGGCAAATGGGAGTTATTTAAAGAAAAGCGTTTATTTGAACATTATACAACACGATTGACCACACGAGAGGCGGGCACAAATGAAGCACAAACAAGCAAGCATGTCCCAAACCTCGCATGGGCCTGGAGCGGCGTGGCGTAATGGCACTGAAGGTTGACGCTAGTGATCACCCAACGACTACGGCACATGTGGCTGCTCGCACCCCGCCCCAGTTTGGTTGACCACTTCTCGTGGACAGTGATATCGGCGCATTGTCCACAACAGGCACAACACTGATACACGCGGGGGAAACACTGCCGCACGCTTCACTCGTGCACCAAGTGATCTAGGTGGCTAGTCAGCCAATAAGCGCGTTGTACCGTTTAAGTTGTGGCTGCACTGACTGCAGAGGTGAGTCTACACTGTCCTGCCTCCTTGCACTGGCAGTTTCATGCACACTGAAGCGTGGTAAGGGACTTAGCCTAAGTTTCGAGGTTCGTGAAAGACGTGCCAGTTGTCCTTGGACAGAAGGTTGCCGACACCCTCTCAAACAGTCTCATAGAGCTGCATGTGGCACACAGTATGCCACAATTACTACGCAGGAAGTCCTGGTTCGTTTCGTAGCCAAATGCTGAATGGTCGATGTTGCTGCCAAACTTTCGGACATGGACTTTGTCCAGCTGAAGTACATCGATGCCACTCACGAAGTGGTCAGCCAGGTGCGGCACAAGTTGTCCGTGGTCTCTTATGGTACCACTGATAGCTTGAGTTGGGCGTTGGCTGCTGCACAGGTCGCGGCTGGTTGGCGCTGTTGACGGGCTTGGAACCTGTAGGTGGCTGGCTCACGAGCGTTTTTCACTTTTTCTGTCCATGGACAAAGTTTTGGGCATGCTGGGCTTGCTGTTGGCTGGGCTGAAAGTAGTTGGCAGGTGGTTCACCGACGGTATGAACTCTTTCTGGCTGTTGGAGGAATTCTGTATGTGCTTGACTTCCTTTGTGAGAACTGGCCTGACAGAACTTGGTTTCGCCCCCCACCCGCGTCAAGCGTATGGCATCCGGGAGGCTCAGAAGAAAGCGGAGGGGGCCACAGAAGCCGCACTATTTGAATGGAAGCTCCTGGCCTTTACTCGTTTTGAATTCGCACAGAAGCTGTAGAGTTAGCGGTTGCTTGGCTCCGATGAGCAAGGCACGGATGATGGCTTTGATTGTAGCTCATTACATTCCCCTTTGAAAGCCATGGTTCATTTAGCCCCTGAGTTTTTAGGAACTGCTTGCCTTCTGCATCGTACCGGTATGAGCTCCATCCGGAGGCCCGAACAATTTGGCACAACCGGCGGTTGTGACTCTGTGACGGTGCCAGCGGCCCAACCAGCTGAGCCAATTCAAGGGGTGTGTTGTCGTTGCTATGTTCCTAAGGATGGCGTATGTAAGGGTCGTGTCTTGCCCCATATTCAGTGACCTCCTACTCGCACGTTTCGACAGAAAACTTCGTCAGTTGCTTCCGTTGCAATGCACTAACGTAACTAAGATTTTCCTAAGATTTCCGCTTCATTGACGAGTTCCTAGTGCTGTAGCAGCTGAATTCAGAGGGCACCACACATCAAGTTGAAGAGGTGTTTTGAACTCTTTCGTTCCACCCTCAATGTCTTTTCGTAAACAATAGAAGCACCGGTCGGGGGATTGATGCAGTTTTTGGATATGGAGTCCAAGGTGAACCGTGACCATGTGTGTTAGATTTATTCCCCTCGATCCAAAAAGGACTGCTTCAGTTCACGTCAGCTCTCGGGAATGCGCTGCAGCGCTCGCGCACACACCAAGCTGAGGCGAGTTTCTGTTCACAGGTGGAGCGACTGAAGGAAGCAGGGTTTCCTTGCTACCTTATCTTGGCAGTTGGCAAGAAGCTTCTTGTCGAGTCACGCACCAAGAAGACGACGTGCGAACGGGGCAAGGGCGACAGGATGGCCGTTTTACCTTACGTCCATAATGTTGGGCACAGGTCCAAGAATGCTATGGAAAAGGTGGGGGTTCGTGTTGTTTTTTCGGCACCTAACAAGCTACACAAGTTGTGTAAGCGTGTAAACACCGAAGAAAATAGACATGCGGGGTGCTGGAAAAGACATGAGAAGCGCTTTTTTAACTGTCAAGCATGCGTCGTCTACGAAACCCCCTTGTCCAGTGGATGATCGCACATTGGCTAAACGGGCCGATGCATTAATGATCGACTGAGGGTACACGCCGACAGCCTCCGCACTTTTACCGGCAGCAACCTGGCCACCCACTGTAACAGACTGCAAAGGCTGTGCGCCACGCCTCGAAGCATGCGAATTTACAAAGCATTACAGGGGTGCGCGCCGGAGGGAGATTTTTGCAGAGTACGCGATTCTGAAAAGAAAAAGGCGAAGATTGCGTCAGTTCACCGTCGGTGTCTCTACTAAGCACCGAGATTGCGTTTCGTGACTGGACTTTTGGGTGTGATTTGGTTGTTCATCTTAGTCCTGTGCCCTAGGTTATCGCACATGTGTAGATCGCAGTTTCCTTCATGATGTGTTTTTCACTCAAATAAAAAATCACTTGCTAGTCTGCGCCCTGTGTGTCTAGTCGTCTTCTCTTGTGTCCTCGTTTTAATCGCAGTTTTCTTTTTCGGAATGTACCAAGCTAGCCCAAGCTTGTATTCTATTCTACTTATTATACGTACTAAGGGAATAAGGTCAACTGAAACTTACCATACAGGGAAAAATCAAGATGCATGAAGCGCTTTTTTGTGCTGGGTGAACTAGCACAGCAGTCACCAGCACGATCACACATTTGTGAACGCTTTTCCTGCTAAAGGAATGCAGTCACTAAAGGTGAGGCATTTGTGAAAATTTGAGGGATGCTTACTGCACAAGCGCTATTCAAAAAATAGTCGTCTGGGCTGCTTGGAATGCCGAACCTAGATAAAAATGTGAACTGGGTATACATTATATACATTATACTTTTGCCCTTGCCAACACTGGCTTATGGCAGAGTGATCTGGAGCACTAGGTATATTGTTATGCAATTCGCAAGCTCAAATCCCATAGCACTTTTTATTTTTTTAAGTGGTTTATTTGTTTTTGGGTGGTATTTTCTATACTAAATTCACAATTTTGGCGCTGTTTCTGTAAATCTGGCAAAACTTTGACGTTTCTGTAAACCTGGCAAAACTTAAGGGTGTGCAAATTATTCGAGTAAATACGGTATTTTACAGAACCGAAACAAACTGGTTTGAATACTAATCTTGGACATTGTCCAATTACGTAGTAACTTTAATCAACGTCACTGCTTTTGTTGCTGTGGCTACCTAAGACTGCGCATGGCAGTTTTTCCCCTTTCAGGCCTCATAAAATAAATACCGCCTTATCGACAGGATAAACGTTGAAAAGTGTGTTTCTTTAAGCCATTATACGCAGTTCAAATAAAAAAGACAGGAACTTGACAAATTCACTTCGGTGTCCTTTTAATACCCCACAACCTGCCGCTGTGGCTCAGTGGCTAAGGCGTTCAGCTGAGCCTGAGGTCTCAGGTTCGCTTCTCAATTGTGGCGGCCGCTTTTCTGATGGAGGATCGAAAGCAAAAACGCCCTTGTGCTCGAGATCCCGTGCAGGTGGTCAAAATGTTAATCTGGGGCCCTCCACTATGGCGCACCTCATCGCCTGTGTAGCGTCGGTGCGTAAAACATAATCAATACCCCCTCGTGCCTTTGTCTCTCCTCTCTACCTGCCTGTCATGCCCTCCCCCACTCCCCACATGAGTGGACATACTGGTGTCCATGCCTAGGTGTGACAATTTACAGCTGCTGGTGCACATTCCTTTCTGCCTTCCTGAAAATTCATTCATTTTGGTAAAGGATAAAAATTACTGCAGCCTTAATTCTTATACTTGCTTTCTGGCACCTATACCCAAATAATACAGTCGAACCCCACTACAACGAACTGCGCTTCAACGAAATTTCCGTTTCAACGAAAAATTTCCAACTCCCCATCAGTTAGCCAGAGAAGACAGTGCAACACAGTCCTCGACCCAACGAACCATTTGTCTGCCTTGCTTTCTCATCAACGAAATTTAATAAGTAGCTGTCTGTCTGATACCTTTCACTGCTCAATACTGGTACACATTGTAAGTGAAACAGAGCCTTGTGTTCTACCCAGGCATCCTGCTGGCATGGGCAACACGGCTGGAGGCAAGAAGCAAGGACACTCAGCTTCATGGGAACAAGCCAGACTGCTAAAGGCTGCCACATGAAGCTATCATCGCTGCTTATAAGTATATAGCGGGTTGATGGTTACCTTTGTTTTGTGAGAGCTCTCTCCTGTAATTTTTTCTGCTTTAACGCATATACCTAATGTTGCACTACAAATAAAGCTTGGTTTTCAAAAGATTACAGGTTAATTTTATCATTTTGTTGTACACAGGACACAAAACATGTGAAATGAGACCTAGCTGGCATCAGGCAACTCAATTCTTGTGAGTTTATGCGAATACCCCCTGTTTATGTTGTGCTAACATCACCTTCAGTTGTGCTGCCCGCTTGATGCTTTCTCTGTTCACACAGGCCGGTTGTGGATGTTGCTACCAGCTGTCAACAATTAACATGCCCAGTGGTTGCTTCCAGAACACTCAACAATGACCAGCCCCTCTCCGATTAATTATCTTTTAAACTGCGTGCGAGTTTAAGCAAAGATCTTTATTCGGAGAACAGCGGGCAGTCGAGTCAGTGTTCCAAAAGCAGCTGCTGGGTGCGTCAATTGTGGGGACAGCTCGTAGCTATATTTGAGGCTAGCCTGTGTGTACACAGAAAGAATTTAGCGGGTGCCACGAAGGAACCCCTGAGTAAACGTGGACAACGTAATTCCTGAAACCTTCTTGAAAAGTTCTTAAAACTCATTGAAAAGAAGTTGTATAGACGTCCACAAGAAGGTGCTGAGACATCCGTACAAGAAGTTCTGTAGATGTCTTGCAAGCACCCAGATAGACGGCTATAAGCGTCGCGTTAGCACAGCTACAACACTTTTTCAGGACGGCATTTATAAGTAACTTCTTGGCCAACATGTCTCTAAGCAGTTCGAATCGTCTTGTGTAGATGTCTTTTAGATTTACAATAGCCCTTTTTGCGTTTCATGGGATGCTGCTTCCGATCATCTCAAAGAACTTTTCAAGTGAATATGACAGGACGGCATCTTTTGTTTGGATGTGAAGGGTAGCAAGCAAACTTGAAGTAGTCTCCCCCTTTGCTTGACGTAGAAAATCTGATGGGAGTGATTTTTCAGGCAAGTTTACTTCTTCAGCATCCTCTTCAGCATTGGGTAGTTCGAAGCACATCTTAGATAGAGCAAAGAACTCCTTGAAATTTACCGATACCTCTAACGTCTTCATGATCTTGCACTGTTCATTGGTGTCCGCCTTGTCTTTTAACCGATGGTACAATCGACTGAAATATGTCAATTATCATGTCCTCATATTCAATGCTGGTATTGACTTCTTGTTTGAAGTAGTCCACGGCTATAAAAGGTTCAATTTTCTCATTTAACCACCTTTGCGAAACTTCAGTTTTTCGTAACTGGGGCATAAAACTCCTCAACCTAACACATCGTCCACTGGAATTTGCATTCAAGCCTAACGTCTCTTTTGCGTTGCTGCACAGTTCTCGAGCTATTATTCTTTGTTTGTCCCTTTTTGCCTTCAGTTGTTCAAGCATCATCCTAGACCGAGTGCAACTGCGTTCGTGTTGAAGTAGTCCCTCGTTCGTTACGCCATAAGCTCCGACACTCACCTCACCGTTCGCGGAATCCCTTTCTGTACCCACCGAGGGCAATCGTGAGAGGTGAGGACGCATAGCCGTCGCGCTCTCGTCTGTCCATTCCGTAGGTCATCTTTGGGCAGCCCCACCGTGGTTCTGCTGATTGTAGCCGTCCGCAGTCCACATCTTTGTTGTCCTTCAAGCACCGATGACCCGATGACTAGTAATATTTGCTGAGATCTCATCCACCTTATCACCGCCGCTGCCGCTTTCACTTTGTTTGATACCCGTTCCGGCAGCTTGGTGGCCCCGACTTCTTCCTTCCCGGGTTTCCAGGCACCATAAGATGTGGAGGAAAGGACTCCAAAGCCGCCGTAAAAGAAACAATAACTCTATTTACATTACATCTCTATGAATGCCTATCGTTTACGGTCATACTCGTCTTCTTTCTCTTTTCACCGAACGCTGCACGATCAGACATCCTCTTCTTCATTAGGGTAATTGCCCTACGTTCACCGTAAAAATATAACACCCGGCTCCCCGAATTCAGCGTAAAATGCGGTTGTTCTGCAATATCATGGGAGGGCTCTTCCGCGTTTGGTAGGGCCAAAGCTACTGCACATACGAGGCTGTGCACTGTACATGTACGTTAACCGTCCAGCCCACGCAAGGAGCGAGGCCGAACTTGATATCGTTTCCATGTGAAGGGTGCAGTACACCCGCCTAATGTTAAGTGCGAATGCACTTTAAAAGCGACCCTGAATTCCGGCGACCGCCGTCCGTCCACATAGCACAGCTGCGGGGCACGCGCTCCTCGTCTTCCTTGGCAACGGGGGGAGATGGGCGCGCCTGCCTGGCCGCTGACATGGCACATACCCACGTGGGGGATTGGCCAGGAATCTCCTCGTCTTCCTTGGCAACGGGGGGAGATGGGCGCGCGCTGCCTGGCCGCGGACATGGCACATACCCACGTGGGG
>CM023452.1:149042572-149142572 GCA_013339765.2 Haemaphysalis longicornis | reverse complement strand
AGAGCGAGTTTATTGGACTTACAATTTTGTACTTGGACCAAGCTTTGTAAATATATATTCGTACACAGAAAAAATAATTTTGGAGAATATAGACGAAATATATTTTTAACAGAGTAATTGTGACTTCGCGCTTCGATTTTTTTTTCATTTAACCTAATTCGATGAGCTAACCATTTGGTATCAACAATCACGAATTTGCGGCGCATGACTGCCGGGCTTCAGACAGTGCATGCATGCGCCCGGGCCAGCACGCACAAAAAAAAATTGTTGAAGGGCGAGCCCCGCTCGGTGCAGAGAAAATGCGTCTCACCTTGCCCTGGCCATTTCAGTGCACTAATCCACACAATACACACGATATGTTTTTAATAACTTCACTCAAGGCAGCGAAAACGATCAAGTGTAATTCTCAGAAAAGTACCATATGGCGCACTTTATAAAAATATCATTTTATTGCTGTACAGTTCAGTGGTACGCTGGCCATTCATTAACATAAAACAATTAGAACATTACGAATGCACAAGTTCATTAAAAGTGCTGCCCACGTCTTGCAGGCGCAAGGTATTATGAAACAGTTAGGAATTCAACAAATAAAAGCAAGGTAAAACAAATCGAAACATAAAATCTTTGTAGCAATCACATAAATTTATTAAGAGTATAATCCCACAACACGCTATTGCACTATTCTTTCACACCGCATGGGCCATGGACCTTCCGAAATAAGAGACCGCTGCAAGTATATGTCATCTCTAAATTACAAACAAAAAAAGAATCAGCAACATTTAAAGACCAACTCCTCTTTCAATTACACACAAAAAATATCATGTGCAGCGGCTTAAGAAACATCAAAACCGAGGGTGAACCATATCAAGAGCAGCATAGCGGCAAGGCGCGCCGCCTCAGGATCTCCTTGGGCGGGGCAAACCAGCGCCACGCGCGGCGGTTAAGATGTTCGGCTTCAAGGGCGCTATGGGGAGAAGGCGGCGCTTTTCCACTACCCAAGTATTCTAGTTCACTGTAGCGACACCCCGCCTCTGAATTTCGACCTGGAGCCTAGCGGCAGTAGCTGCGACTCGTCGCCCGATCCAGGCAGCCCGCAAGCAGCTCCCCACGCTGAAGTTGAGGGGTGGTAAGTACAAGTTCGCGCAGCGCCGTTACACTTGTTCGGGAAATAACACTGGAGGGGTAACAGGGTAACTGCAGGGCCGATTTTGGCGAGGGGCTCGACAAGCGCAGTTTACGAGCGAGGTGGCAGGCGACCGAGGGCACTGAAGCGACGGCGGTGGCCAATGAACCCGCTGTCGCCGGCGCAATTAGTTTATGAACTGTTGAGTTACGCTTGTTGTGTCGCTCATCAAAATCGCTCCATGTGGTTATTCCCTTACTTGTTATTTGTTTTGTGCACTGTCCAAACACAGAAAAGTGCAGTTACAGCGTGCTGCTCCGTGCTTGATCCCCGTAATTTTTTATTCCTGGCTTCCCGCCTGAGAATATTTTGTGCCTACCAGCGTTATCTGCGATTCCCCAGAGTCGTCACGATGCCTTTTGAACGCACGCGAAGCAGCGGCGCCCGTGTCACTGTCTCGCGGTTCTCTGTTGCTTCTGGTTCAGCTGTGCACCGATTCGCCCACCGATTCGCCCTTTTGGATTGTTCTATTTCGCTGATAAACATGCATCGCTAGTAACAACGGCCAAATATTGCTTGTGCAGGTGCCTCTGTGGTTTCTGCGAGCCCATAACGGAGCCAGTGGAGTACAAGTGCTGCCGTGCAGTGCCGGAGGCCGTGGAAATCAGCGAGGATGAGTGTATCACGTAACATCAAGATTTCGAACGTTTTCTGAACCCTGCCGTGCTCCGAGCAGATTTTTGCGAGCTGAGGGATAATGATTTTTTTGTAGAACAGGAAGGAACAGAGCAACACAAGTGAGTGTTCAGTTTTGTGAACATAAAGTGTATGACGTACGTGTGAATATGAAAGTGCGTACATTTCTTGTTCCCAGGATTTATCGGCTGGTTGCCTATAGGGTGGATATGGGGCCAGATGGATATGGGGCCATCGAGGAAGGCTCAACAGAGTGGTGCTTCCTGCTTGTGCAGTGGGGAGACTCCAGAAGGAATTTCCGTTGGAAACTTATGTGGGGTTCAAATACCCCGCCCTGTAAAACTGCGTCGCGCAAGTAATTTCATATTGTCGCGAAGACAAGGACGATGCAGTTGTCTTGAATGAGAAACACGTTTATTGGAGCGAACTTGTGCTCCCCTAACAACTCAAAAGAATACAGAGGCGGCGAAGCAGCGGTCAACAAAGTGACTTGCACAGGCGAGTGTCGTCGAATCGAATGCCCCGGCGTCCGCACTGCAGGGGCGGTATTCTCGTAACTGTCCCTTTCGAAAACGTCCCTTTTGCGTCCCTTTCGTCGTGACGTACTTCCGGTTAAGCAGTGGCCTTTTATTCAAATAGCGTAACTGTTCTTGCAAACGCATTTTAAAGAAGTGAAACCGTATCAGAGTATCTTTTATGTGTTTATTGTTCCGCGAGCGAACTGCGACAAAAAATCGTCTGCTCCAGATCGTCTGCTCCGAGTAGCCGCGGCTCATAGCTCCGCCGTGCTTGCATGGCGTCACATCCGGGTGTTCGCTTTTAGCCAATCAGGGCTCGCTCAAAAGGGACACTTTTGAAAGGGACACAAAAGGGACAAAACACGGGAATACCGCCCCAGGCTTTTTATCTTTCGGCGCGCGTGGTTCTCGAAACGTCGATTCACATTGAGAACATAGTAAATCCAAGAAGATTATTCTGGGCTGTTCACGTTAGATCGGAATGCTCTCCCTATCACGACAGATAACACATGCGGCACAGAAAGAAAGAATGGAACACGCGCTTCCCTTGGCGCAGAGATAACACAGACCGGCGCAGCCGGGCGCTAAAAGCAACACACAAATAAACAAACCCAATGTATGGTTCGCGGCATTACCCCCCCTCTAAGAGTGCATCGACCCGATGCTAACATAAGCGACAGTCCGAAAATAAAAAATAAAATTCGTTATCGACCGTAGAAAGGTTTTAAGCGAACCACGTGGACGACTTCGGGCCGCGTGCGTCGTCGTGATGTTCCGGAATCACCATCGGGGATCACCTCGTAGGTAAGTTCGCCCACACGTCGTAGAATCTGGTAGGGTCCGAAATACCGTCGCAGGAGCTTCTCACTGAGTCCGCGTCGTCGGATGGGAGTCCAAACCCACACACGATCCCCGGGTTGGTACTCGGCGTCTCGGCGTCGGAGGTTGTAGCGGCCCGCATCCACCAGCTGCTGGTCTGTTATAAGAACTCGAGCGAGCTGGCGGGCCTCCTCCGCACGTTGAAGATATCCGTGGACGTCGGCGTTGAGGTCGTCGTCTTCTACATGCGGAAGCATGGCGTCGAGCATCGTAGTCGGCCTTCTACCGTAGACAAGCTCGAACGGCGTCAGCTGCGTCGTCCTCCTGGATAGCCGTGTGTACGGAAACGTGACATACGGGAGCACTTCGTCCAAGTCTATGTTCAACGTCAACGTACATTGACAGCATATCTGCGATTGTCTTGTTCAGACGTTCTGTTAGTCCGTTCGTTTGGGGGTGGTACGCCGTCGTTCTTCGGTGATCCGTGTTGCTGTAGCGTAAGTACTCCTTGCCTCAGCTCCGCAGTAATGCCGTTCCGCGGTCGGTGATTAGGACTTCCGGGGCTCCATGTCGTAGAACAACTTGGCTTATAAAGAAACTTTGCCACTTCTTGTGCAGTCCCCCTCGGAAGAGCGGCGGACTCTGCGTAGCGCGTCATGTAGTCTGTCGCTACGATAATCCACTTGTTCTGTGATTGTGACGTAGGGAACGGGCCTAAAAGGTCCATTCCAATCTGTTGAAATGGTCTCGAAGGGACGGCGATCGATTGCAGAAGTCCGGCGGGTCTTGTTGGCGGCGTTTTTCGTCGCTGGCAGTCACGGCAGCTCCGGACGTAGTGGGTGACGTCAGAGGTAAGGCCGGGCCAGTAGTACCTCGCCTTGATTTTTCCAATAGTGCGGGCTGTGCCGAGATGTCCGGAAGACGGGTCGTCGTGGCACGCTTCCAAAATTTCGTCACGAAGGTCCGCGGGGATGACGAGAAGGTAATTCGCTCTTGTTCCGGGGCTGAAATTCTTCTTCACGAGGACGGAGTTTCTGAGGCTGAATGCTGGTAAGCTGCGTTTGAAGGTCTAGGAACGGCAACGTTGCATCCCTCGAGGTACTCGATTATGACGCGTAAGTCGGGGTCGGCACGCTGCTGGGCGGCTAGGTCGCTCTCCGTCACGATCCCGAAGAACGCGCTGTCTTCATCAGGTCTTGTGGTGGTGGGTCGACGGGGGCGCGGGACAGGCAGTCGGCGTAGGAGTGTTTCCTGCCGGATTTATAAACGACTGTAACGTCGAACTCCTGCAGGCGCAAGCCTCCACCGCCCAAAGACGGCCAGAGGGGTCCTTCAAATTGGCGAGCCAACACAGCGCATGGTGGTCTGTTTACAACCTTGAATGGCCTTCCATACACGTATGGGCGAAATTTTGAAATAGCCCATAGAACAGCCAGGCACTCTTTCTCAGAGGCAGAATAGGTTTTCTCCTCCTTCGACAGACCACGGCTGGCATATGCGATTACCCTTTCGCAGCCGCTTTGCTTTTGTACAAGGACGGCACCCAAGCCTATATCACTGGCGTCCGTGTGCATTTCTGTTTCGGCATTTTCGTCGAAATGAGCGAGCACGGGCGGGCTTTGCAGGCGTTTTTGCAGCTCGCAGAATGCTTTTTCTTGGTCGTTTTCCCAGCTGAAAGGGGTGCTATCTTTCGTCAAGCGCGTGAGTGGCTCTGCAATGCGTGCGAAGTTTGCGACGAAGCGCCGGTAGTATGCGCACAGCCCGAGAAATCTTCGCACGCCCTTCTTGTCTTTCGGCCTTGGGAAGTTCGCAATGGCTGAAGTTTTTGCCGGGTCAGGTAGGACTCCCGCGGCGTTGACCACGTGGCCCAAGAACTTGAGTTCCCCGTATGCGAAACGGCACTTTTCAGGCTTCAGCGTCAACCCCGACGTACGAATGGCCTCGAGTACAGACTCCAACCTTGCAAGGTGTTCGTTGAAAGTCCGGGCGAATACCATTACGTCGTCGAGGTATACGAGGCAGGTGTGCCACTTAAGGCCAGCTAGCACAGTGTCCATGACTCTTTGAAACGTCGCTGGTGCTGTGCACAGCTCAAACGGCATCACCTTGAACTCGTATAGGCCGTCTGGGGTTATAAATGCAGTCTTCTCTCGGTCTATCTCGTCCACTTCAATTTGCCAGTAGCCGGTCTTCAGGTCCATCGATGAGAAGTACTTCGCGTGGCAGAGGTGGCCGAGGGCGTCGTCGATTCGGGGGAGGGGGCACACGTCCTTTTTCGTGATTTTGTTCAGTCGCCGGTAGTCAACACAAAACCTTAATGTGCCGTCTTTTTTCTTTACGAGTACGACGGGCGCAGCCCAGAGGCTTTTCGATGGCTGTATAATGTCGTCGCTGAGCATGTCGTCGACTTGAGTCCGGATGGCTTCCCGTTCGTGTGAAGAGACGCGGTACGGTGACTGTCGGGTAGGTCGGGCTCCATCTTCGGTTATTATTCGGTGCTTCGCTAGAGGGGTCTGACGTAGTTTTGCGCTCGACGAAAAACATTCGCTATAGCGACGCAGCAAAGCCAATAATTTGTTCCGTTGTAATTGCGGTAGCGCCGGATTCACGTCGAAGGGCTGCGGGAGCTTGAAGGTTTCTACGGGCGTGCGTTCAAAGTCGGTGACCGCGATCACGTCCCTTGCTTCTTGCGCTTCTTCGAGGAATGCAATTGCCGCGCCCTTGTTTAAATGCTGGTACTCCTCGGTGAAATTAGTAACCAAAATGTGGATTTGGTGTTCCTTGAAGCGCGCAATGCCTCTTGCGACCGACACACCACGGTCGAGAAGCACCCTTTGATCAGTGTCTACGATAGCGTCGACGTCAGGAGCAGCATCTTCACAGTAGACTGCGCCCATCAAGCTTGCGCGGGGTAGCAGGGTGACATGATCATCGGCAATCCTTACAGCAGCCCGTCGTTCGGGTTCGGTTCCGGCGTCATGGAGTGATTGGGGGAAAAAGTTATTGACTTGGTCTGCAGATCGATTATTGCACCGTTGTCCATCAAAAAGTCCATTCCAAGAATTACGTCGCGGGAGCAGTTAGGCAGAACGACGAACGCCGCAGGGTACGTTCTGCCGTCTATGGTGACGCGCGATGTGCACGTTCCACTTGGCGTCACGAGGTGGCCTCCTGCTGTGCGTATGTGCGGACCGTCCCATCTGGTCATAACTTTCTTCAGTTTAGACGCAAATGGTCCGCTCATTACCGAATAGTCAGCTCCCGTGTCTACGAGGGCGACTACGTCAAAGCCGTCGATGGACACCTTGACGTCAGATGCAGTCTTCCTCGAGTTCCGGGTTCGTCAGGGCGTCGTATCTCTGCTTGTACGTGTTGACGGTCGGGCAGTGTGCATCGTCGTTGTCGTCGTCTTCTCAACGGACGTCTCGGTCAGGTCGGGTACGCGTCGCGCCGTGTAGCTGTCGTCGTGTTCAGGAGTCTCGTTAGGGCTAGGTCGGGTCGTCGGGATGAGGGCATGCCGTGAATGATGGTCTTCAGCGAGTCGCTGCGTCGTTGGAGGGTTTTCATTTTTCCGCCGTTGTGCAACTTTACCTCCCGAATTTGCTGCTTTTAGTTTCCCGCGCGTGGGCTGGGGGACCTTCCACGTGAGAAGTCAGCAGTGCTGCGGCGGTTCGGTGACTGAGACGGGTAGGGCGACTGTGAACGGTTGAAGCGGGCTGGTCCTCGGTTGGTGTTGGAGAGGTATTCTTCGATCTCAGCAGGGGCGCTGGCCGTATCGGGGGCGTGGGGGCGTCGACGGAGAACCCTCGCAAACCGAGCCTCTTGTAGGGACAGCGACGGTAGATGTGGTCGGCCTCTCCGGAGTGGTAGCACAGCGGGCGATTATCGGGCGTTCGCCACACGTCGGTCTTCCTTGGCGTCTGGTATTGGTCTACAGGGCGTCGGGCGGGCGGCATTGGACGGCGGTATGGCTCGGCCTCTTGACGACGGGTTGGAGCAGGGCGGGGTTGACGAACAGCCGAGGAGTAGGTCATGGCTCGTGGTTCGCGGGGTGCTTCCGACGGCGTAGAAGTTCCCAGTGCGTTTTGGACTTCTTCTCGGATTACGTCGGTCAGGGAAGCCACTTGAGGTTGCGGCGGTCGTTGGAAAAAGCTTCCGAAGCTCCTCTCTGACTACTGCTCGGATGGTCTCTCGCAATGTATCGGAGCTTCCATTTGCGGCACCGATGGTCTCCGAGAACAGCGCGTTGACAGGGCGGTCGTACTGCCTCGTTCGAATTTCTAGCGTCTTCTCCATCGCGGCCGCCTCAGACGCGAATTCCGCCACTGTCTTCGGAGGGTTACGGACTAGACAAGCAAAAAGCTCTTGCTTCACTCCTCGCATTAGAAACCTGAGCTTCTTTTCCTCGGTAATTTCAGGGTCCGCACGACGAAAAAGTCGCTTCATCTCCTCAACGAAGATCACGACTCCTTCGTTGGGGTGCTGTGTTCGAGTTTCAAGCAAAAGCGCAGCTCGCTCTTTTCTCACCACGGTAGTTAAGGTCTTAAGGAACTCCCTCTTGAATTGATTCCAGTCGGTCAAAGAGCTCTCATGGTTCTCGAACCAAGTTCGAGCAGCATCTTCTAAGTAAAAGAAGACATGCCGGAAAGTTTCTTCGTCGTCCCACCTGTTGAAGATGCGGACGCGCTCCAGCTTCTCCAACCATTCTTCGGGGTCTTCAGCGGGGGCTCGCCGGAACGATGGCGGCTCTCGGGGCTGCTGCAGGATGATTGGCGACGTTGTTTCTTGCACCATGGTGTTGGTTGCAGCGTTCCTTCTCTTGGGCCCTTCTGGCAGAAGACCGAACTCGGGTAGCAATCCTTGCAGTCGGGGGCTTTCTCTGGTTGGACTGGCTTGGCGGCTTCGAGATGTCGTAGAGAGCATAAAGGCTTAGTTACCCAGCACCTTCACCAGATGTCGCGAAGACAAGGACGATGCAGTTGTCTTGAATGAGAAACACGTTTATTGGAGTGAACTTGTGCTCCCCTAACAACTCAAAAGAATACAGAGGCGGCGATGCAGCGGTCAACAAAGTGACTTGGTCGTCGAATCGAATGCCCCGGCGTCCGCACTGCAGGCTTTTTATCTTTCGGCGTGCGTGGTTCTCGAAACGTCGATTCACATCGAGAACATAGTAGATCCAAGAAGATTATTCTGGGCTGTTCACGTTAGATCGGAATGCTCTCCCTATCACGACAGATAACACATGCGGCACAGAAAGAAAGAATGGAACACGCGCTTCCCTTGGCGCAGAGATAACACAGACCGGCGCAGCCGGGCGCTAAAAGCAACACACAAATAAACAAATCTAATGTATGGTTCGCGGCAATATACTTGATAAGCATGCTGTATTTAGTAGCTTGACATATACTAGGGTACCTGCTGGTTTACAAACAGTTTCCTTTGTGGTTGCAGATAATCATGTTCACAAAGCTTTATTAGCTCTGTGCTCTGCGCGTAAGGCCATTCATGTGAATATGCAATTCGTATTCTCCAGGTAGAGGGGCTGGGTACATGCATCCTAAACCCTCTGCAAGTTGCCAAGGAAGCTCAACTTGTTCCAGGCGCCAGCAGCAAGGTCTCCAACCCAAGTTTTTACTACTGCCAGAAAAAGTGAAAACCGAAGACAGCATGACCAGTGCCATGAACAACGCAGCCATGACGACGAATTCTGGGTAGTTTAGCAGCAGCCTCGAGAGCCACCATCTCACCCGCCGCGGTGGCTCAGTGGCTACGGCATTGCGCTGCAGAGCACAAGGTCGCGGGTTCGATTCCCGGCCGCGGCGGCCGCTTTTCTGATGGAGGCAAAAACGCCCGTGTGTACGATATTTCGGCGCATGTTAAAGATCCCCCGGTGGTCAAAATTAATCCGGAGCCCTCCACTACGGCGCGCCTCATCGCCTGCGTTGCGTCGGCGTGTTAAACCCTACAATCAATCGAGAGCCACCATCTTTTAACAGGCCACCTTCGGATGGACTTATGGTTTTTTATATTACCATTTCATTTCAGCATCATGCATCGATGCACGCTTTGAGGGGGGTAATGCCTAGAACCGTGCCTTGTGTTGTTTACTTGCGTGTTTTGTTGCCTGAATCTAGCCACGCTTGACCCTCTTATTTCTGTTCGAGGGGAAGCGCGCGTTTCCTACTTTTTTTTTTCATATGCTGCACAAGCCCAGCATTCGATTTCCTGACGCTCGTCTGTGCACGCTATTTTGAAGACTGGTACTTTTTTGAAGGTCAGGAAACCAATTTCTTTCGGCTTGCCTCAAATGTAGCAGAATAAAAAAGGCGGTAGACTGGGACTGGAACATGCACTTTATTACGCTTGCGGCACTTGTCGTAGCGTTTTTAATACTAACTCGTCGTGTTTGTCGCTATCCTCTTCTCACAGCGCACTGTCCTCACTTCCATCCAGTGTGTTCGAGATACTGCACTTGCAGGGGCCCGTACGGTTAGCTTGGCCAAAATTTTGTCCAATGCCGTGGCCACTTGGCTGAGGGAAGCGCACTTGGTACGCTCGGTAGGTGTGAGTTGGTGGCCTTGCAGTTTCAGCCAGTCGCAATACCTTCGCAACCTGCCCCTCAAGGGACCCTATAGGATGGAAGAAATAGTTTGAACTAAAAAGATCATATGTTTGGTAGCTCTCTCAGCTTTTGCTCGATGAGTGAAGCTAGCGTTTGTCCACCTGCTTTCATTTCATTTTTCACCATTGCGTCACAAACTAGGGGCGAAGCACAAGCAGCACTGGTGCGGTCTAGAGTGCAAATTCTGGCTACGGTAGCCTTTACGTCTCCGAGCCATTGCAAACTACAGCAACATTTTTCACCGACAGAACTCGAAACAGTTTTAGATGGCTCGAGCAGCCGGTGTGACCCTGCCTACTCCGGATTTCCAGACCCAATCCAGCCGGCTGATAGCAAAGCCTTTTCGGAAGCAACAAGTGTCGTTTCAAACATCAAGTGAAGCGTCCTGGAGGGTGCCTTCATTTCATCTTACGATCGCGGGCATCTCATATCTTCTCTCACGTGGTGAGAACATAACGTCTGCCATGAAGTCACCAGGGCGGATATTCAAATGAACTTCCAGTGTGTCATTAGGCTCTGCAGCCTTGCTTACCGTCAGTCCTCCCAAACGGCGCTACCATACTGAGCAGTGGACCGGTGTCCACCATTGCCTTGTTTTTTGACCGTATTTGCACCTCGCCTATTTTTGTTACAGTAATCGTTTCGTGAAACATGGGGTATGCTCGACGAATGGTCTCATAAGACAACGCCGCTTATTCCAATCGGCCGGTGTGATGTAAGACAACTCCAAAGCAGCGGACTGCTGTGCAGCTAAAACGAGCATAGTGCGCGCAGTACCAACAGCAGTGCGCACTGGTACTTCCGTTACTACTGCTGGAATGTGACTAGCTTCTCCTCAAAGTGAGAGGATAGCTTTTATTTTATTCGCAGTTTTTGCGCTGAGAGTTGGAGAAGATACCGGGGTGGGAGACTGTGCGCAGTGCGTTCCTCGCAAATGCATCACGTCGTTGACCTTGGAAAGGGCTTTTTGGAAAAACAAAATGCAGCCGACTTTCTTGGCTGATGGACTGGAGAAGGTGAGAAGACAGCGGGAAGAGTCCTATTCTGAGTAAGTGCCGAAATTGCTGGTCGTTGCCTCGTTGGCTTCAGATTCCTTGTCGTCATCCTACAGAAAGTGGTTTTCGGGGGCATCCAGGGCATTTGATAGGCCCGTCTTCTTGAAGCTGGAGGTACAGGCCCAAGCCACGCACCAGTGAGGCGAGGTCACGCTGGCTTCCTCTTAGTTATTCAGCAATGTGCTCAGCCCACGGACTAGTGGGGGTAGCGAGATCGCCTGGTCTGTACGAGCTGCGCCTTGCGCTCCCTGGCTTCATGCTTTGATGGTGGCCTATTGCAGTTCCCAGCCTCTTGTTCAGATGCAAGGGACTTGGTGCTCTCGCGGCTGGCCCTGTACGACTGGGTCTCGCATCGTTGCACCGCGTTCCTCATCAGCTTGGCCACATATCCTGTGAACAAACAGTGCATGGCAAGCAATTTTTCAGGAATTCAGCATCCTAATATTTACTGTCTTATTTACTGAAATCTAGGCTGGCCCTGATTCTAAACCGACCACTGTAATTTTGAAGGCCAGAAAAAGAAAAACCTGAGTGTAAGGCAGCCGAAATAAGCAAGGATGACAAAAGCCGCACCACAGAACTACGTTTATTAGCAAAATAACCTGCCTGGATTGATTCAACATTTTCCTCGCTGGCTTACTCCTTCTCGCCTTCATAAGTGCATGCGTAATATTCTGTACTGTAAAGTGCACTTGCAATGCTGTACGCTTTTGAACAAGGTTTCAGTGAAATTATCCACCACCTACCTCCACCACAGAGACACCTTTTATCAATGTTACGTTGCAGTCTGATAACATTACTGAACAAGCAACGACAAGCTGTCGCAATTGCTAGTTAGTTTTGTTGATTGTGTCATAACAGACAAGTGGTCATAACAGTGAACGTGCTACTGTCCACCTGTCCCTTGGTGATATTGTTGCCTAGCAAATAAAAAACAGACTGTCTACAGGCTCAGTGGTTATTTCTTTACAACTTGGAGCGCAAGCTCCTTCAGTAAAACATTTTACTGGCACTTACTGTAGCTCCTGTCCTCCTGGACTGGGCAGGTGGTATAGTGCTCCTTCCTCGACTTGGATGACTTGATCTTGTACCTCTTAATGCCATCCTGTGTCTCTGCCTACTCCCGTGCCGCATTGTCGTTAAAGTGGTGCACAGCGAGCCGAGTCCTGCAGAAAGTGTTAGCAAAGCCGTTAGCTCAGCTCGGTGTACTTTGCAATAATTAGATAACTCACCTGGCTTTCATCACACCTTGAGTGAAAGCATTCGATTTTGGGGCAAAGTGGATAAGCACGCTGTGGAGGGATTCCAGAGAGAAGGTCTGGGCCGCGGGCGCTATCTTCGTCAAGTCACTCAGCAGGGAAGGGCTCTCCACGATGCCTTTCAGGGCAGCAAAAGCCCGGGACGCTAGAGAGGAGGCAGCAAAACAAGGCTTAGGAATCCCGTACAGTAGCATTGCGTGCACTGGCCATCATTTAGGATGTAGTGACATTACCAGTGTGCGGCAAACTCCCTCCTTATACATTCCATGACAGCTACAGGAGTAGGGATGCCTACCCCCTAGTTACTCCTTGAAAGATACAACAGTGTGGACCCACTAATATAGCCACTGAGCTGCAATCCAGAGAGGTATGCCCCTTGGAGGCAACCGCAGATAACTTCGGAAGTGTTGATACTATCAATAAAAGGAAGGTACATTGAAGAAAGAGACATGCAATGTAAACAAACACAAATCAGTTTAAAATGCAGTTGTTCCTCTTTTTCTGCTTAAATTCAGTGGTTAGTACTTGTGTGTTTAATCCAGTAAGCAAGGCTGCAATGCGTCAGTAGCCTTGCAAAATATTCAGCAAGTGGGAAAACAATGCAGGAGATGGAAGAAAAGTGGTGCTCTTCAAGGGACCCAGAAAAGCCTTTTGTAAAATACCAAAGGCCTGTATAGTCGCGTAGCACCAATATAGCAATGCAATGCCGTTGGAATTATTCGTATACATTCAGTATTAGCTGCGCGAGAAGCAAATAAATGCATCAATCCCCCTTGCCGATGGATTCTTCCTCCCTCTCTGGTGCTTTCAAAGCAGCTGTAAACACAGGGAATAGCCATGTGACATCGCGACGCTCGACTTCCGTTCTCGCTATCTACACTCCTGCGCCTAGGAACGCAGTAATCGCTGCGGACCCGCCTTTGCCTCGGTATCGCGCAGGAAGGAGGAAGAGCAGCCGGAAGACAATGGCAGTGACGTTGCCGGCGGCCGACCTCACCGGCGATTGGGCGAATCAGGGGGGGGGCAGCTCGCCATTGAGTCAGCAGCGATCGGCTTGCGCCGGCGTCGCGCTCATCGGCTGAGAAAGGCTATCTTCAAAAATTGTTTAAAAATTATCTGTGCAATGTTTAGGGCTCACACTTGTCTCAAAATCCTCCGTTATGTGTTCTACCACCTGAATGCATTTGATTGCAATCTTCACAAAGCTTTTCTGGGCACCTTTTTGCTAGTGACCTTACAATACTAAAGAGGTGGCGTGTAAGCACTTCGTGTATTTTCCTTTTTTTGTGGCATCTGCAGACACTGGAAAGATAGAAAGTAGAGCTGGTACAGTGCCAAGCCAATGACCGAGGAATAGCATGTAAGCGCAGTTTGGCAACACAGCCATTTTGTGCACACGCTTGTGCTTCTGCAGCACATGCAACGAGCATAACCCGTAAGGGGCAAATTTTTGCTGGATAACGTACATGGGTTGATCCACTGTCTGTCTTCACGGGGCTCGTGCAGGCATTCAGCAAAGGGCCCGTCCTGGCCAGTCTGCACATCACACAGATGGTTCAGGATGCTCTTCCACATGCTCAGGATAAGCTCGCTATCACCTTAGGCCATCGCAGCCACCCAGTCTAGATAGTTGCCTATGGGCTGGATCCAGCACTCTAGAACCGCGTGCCTTTTGCTGGCAGCACGGAGCTTCTTCTTGACGCCTGGGATATGGATACACAGAAGCTCCGTCAGGCCATGCTTACGACATTTCCAGCTGCTCTTAGCTGATAAAGTTCAGGATCATTACCCTTGGCGACGTGCCAGATGTACGTCGCCAGCAAAAGTTTGCGGGATGTGCGGCGCGTGGCCGAGCGGCGCAAAACTGCATTGCTGCGCCATCTGCAGCCAGCGAGCGCCGGGTCGAGGCTCAAGGAACTGGCGAGCTAGGCGCGCTTTACGCATGCCTGTCCTTTATTTGTGACCGGGCATCTCTGATCACTCGCTTGCCCGGGACATGCTTTCGATATTCGCGGCAGCCGCAGTGGCGCCGCGTGACCATCGCTGTCGTTCTGCTATCACTGGTGCTACAAATTACACATCCCGCGGCCGCCCTTTGCGTGGCGCGCAGCATTCAATAAATCTTATCTTCCAAGTGATGTAATGGTCCACGACTAAGTTTATTTTACAGGAGCTAATGAAGGCTACCTGTTGGAAACTGCGTACCTCGCTGTGGTGCTTAGAAAAAAGTCGCGTTGCCAAATTTATTCTAGCGGCAAAGCAAACTTTCGGGGGGAAGATCTAGCTCTCAATGTAATGTCGGTATCATGTGAACATCATACTGGAATTGGCCAAAGTAGGACCGTTAGCATTACGCCGAATCACATTTACTTGCCATGATTAGTTTTTAGGGAAGCCGTAAACGATACGGCATTCAATACTTGATAGACTAAGGAGGAGGTACAGCTACAGAAAACGGCGGTAACTGTTGTTTTGTTAGAACTACCCCAAAAGAAATTTTGTGATAATTAGCCCCTGAGACGACTACAATGGCAATTGTGGGTCAGGTGACAGATTATCGGTACTTAGATTAAAAATAAAATAAAAGTATTTCCTATTCAACCAGCAGTGCCTCTTGAAAGATAAGGCCGGGTTCAGACTGTCCGCAACTGTCGTACTAACTTTAAAGAATGACGTCATTTCACGTCTCAATCCACCCAACAGCGACACGCCGTCTTTTTACGTCCATGGATCACGATATGGCTTTTGCGTCGATAGTCTGAACATAGCCGAAGATTTATTCAAAGTTGCGCGCCGCGCAACCGGCGGCCGCGGGCTGCGTATTTTGTAGCACCAGTGATAGCAGAACGACGGCGATGGTCACGCGGCGCCACCGCGGATGCCGCGAATATCGAAAGCATGTCACGGGCAAGCGAGTGATCAGAGATGCCCGGTAACAAATAAAGGACAGGCATGCGCAAAGCGCGCCTAACACGCCAGTTCCTTGAGCCTCGATCCGGCGCTTGCTGGCTGCAGATGGCGCAGCAATGCAGTTTTGCGCCGCTCCGCCACGCGCTGCACATCCCGCAAACTTTTGCTGGCGACTGTACGTCGAAATAGTGCCTCATACCAGGCGTCTACAACCTGCAGTACCCCCTGATGCTAGGGTGACGGTCTGAAGAAAAACGTGAGCCACATGAACTGTTTTACACTCGGAGCAAGTAAAGTTAGTTAAGCTTTGTACAGTTTTTAGCACACTACGTGTTAGCCACCGTTAACGGTCAGATAGGACTGGTTTTGATGCCGTTTGGTTGTTGGAGACGGCACACGAAGAATGAATGACCAAGCAGATAATCAACGCTTTTGGAACTATTCCAGGTTAGTAGAATGTATTCTAGAGTAATTTTGACCTGCTCTTGTCGCCCTGGTGTAACATCTTTTTCTTTTGAGTACAAATGACGAAAGCATTGACGAATTCATACAGGTCGGGTAACAGCTCCGCTAAATGTAGTTGCATCATCACTCGCCGCAAGTGTGATCACCACCTCATCTCGTGACACGCGTTGCGTGGCGTGCCCAAGTGGCAAGTGGAATGTGCATTTAGTCCTTGTGAAGAGTATATTACTTATCCCTTCAACACACATCATAGACTTCATCAAACAGATTGCCTTGTCCTGCCTCCAGGCCACTCATCTGCACTGCTGCCTCATTCGTTAGTACCCAGAATGAGGATGATGACCAGCTGCACCATGCTGACTGAACACATGCACCATTCAACACACGTTGTAGGGACTGGGCGGCCGTTTTATGGCACCACCGTCGCTTTAGCGAATAGCGCCTCCCGTGGCGAACCGCTAGTCAGTGGAGGTGGCGGTCAGCGCAGCGTCAGTGTGCATGGCTTTGTCATTTTTCTGCGGTTCGGCTTGCAAAGCGTAGATAACGACAGCGACTTTTTCCAGATCGGTAAAACTTGAGCGTGGATGTTACCTTTACGAGGCATGCCATGTGTGTGATTTACTCCCATGCTCACTATTTTCAAATAGCAGACGATATGCGCCAAGCTGGAAGTCAAGCTTGAAGTGAAAGTCCTTTCCTTTATACAATTGTTTCATGGCTGCATGCGGTTTCACGTATCGAGGAGTATAATGCAGCTAAATGCTCCCACAAAGCCGGTGTGCGCAACCGATCCAGGATTGCTACGGCACTGGCCTTTGGCAATTGATGATGAAACGGCGTCCTGCACAAGCGAAAGACAAAGTTGGGGGGGTGCCTCCTAAGATTTACCTCAAAACCGAAATTGTGATGAACGACACTTCTGTAACTTCATTAACTACGGCTGAAACGCGTTTAATTTCACAGAAATGCTCTGACTACAGTCATTGGGATTCGTTTATAGAATAAACACCGTATGATAGAACGTTATTGCTTGTCGTGGAGAAGCATTGCTTCACAAGAATTGCAACGGTTGCAGGCTAATATTGGTTAACGGTTTTTCAAAAACCAATTCCTGCATGGCTTTAGGAGGATAGAAAGGAGGGTGCCGAAAACCTGTACTTAGTTTCACAACTGAATGCTGCGGTCGCTTTACAAGCTGCCACGTACACTTGAAAAATCATGCACTTCTCCGTCTAACGACGATGATGGTTTCTCGAAAAACTTTCTCGTGTGGGTTTCATTGGTTTCCTTCTGGATTAAACCTTTGACTGTCTTTTCCAAAGCTTCAAATTTGACCAGCACGCAGTTTGGTCTTTTGATCGCAGCGTCTTTGGCCAATTCCCATTCGATTTCGCGCGAAGAAAGCTTTGCGTTCAACCACTGTAATCATTGGACGGAGGGCTAGATGATTTTGCTGTTTAATTTTGAACTTCCATGCACCCCTCTCCAAATCTAAACTTTTTCCAGCGTGTTGGAAATGCGTCTGGCCTGGAGGACTTGGGCTGATGCACCCATATTTGTGGCAACTAATCACGCGTTTTTGGCGTTTTCACAAGGCAACACACGATTTTTTTAGGTACTATGTAAAGAATACTTAAGCATTATAAGACATCGGCTTACGTTAACACTGCCACATTTTTTAACTATCGCTGCCAGCATTTATTCCACGCAGGTGGTAAAATGGGAAGGCGGGGAGGGATGGTTTGTAGCTTGGGCAGTTGGGTGGGTGAATAACTTTGGCTGTAAAAATGACCACCACAAACGTGGCAGTTCCACTTTTGCATTCTGGCTCCCATGCTGCACAGTGTCACTCACCAAAACCGCAGGCACAAAGCTCACAGTTACAAAAAGAAAGTGTAAACTACCGCAACATTTCTACGGCCACACGGTAATCCATCTCGTACGCATGTGCCTTTCTCTTCAAAGCACATGCCGAGTGGTGGCGCCACCCGGCCAGCTGCTCGGTCCCTATAGGCGCCCCTTAGCTGGCAGCTACAAAAAAACCTTGTAAGGCTTCATTTAAGCTTAGACTTATTCCCAAAATACCGAGACTAACTGGTACAAGTATGCTGCTGTAGATGAAACAAGTTGCCCTATAAATGTGCGAGCAATCTACAACCACTAAAAGACACCTGCTAACCTAATGTGGCTTGTGCGCTTCTATAGGACACCCAAACTGGAGTGGTTAGCTGTTGCAGGTCACTTGGTGACTTCGGCATAGATATGCTGCTGCTGGTTTTAACTTGTAGTGACCATAGGCATGTTTTTACCACACTAGCACTCTTGGTTGTGCATCCTGTTGTAGCCAACTTAGTTGCAAACTTATGCAGCATCTGTTTCCCTTTCTAATGTCATTGACTTTTTTCCATTTCACTAGGATACATTGGTCTGATGTGATGTACCACGTTTTTTAGGTCGCACACGTCAAAATGAAACTGGCACTAGTCTTACATGTTTTTTCCTTTTCCATTGCACATTGCTGTAACACAGGAGTGGCTGTGCAAGTTACCTGTGGTCAGGGACTGGACCATCACTCCACTGGCATCAAGCTTCTCGAGGCACGTTTTTAGTGCCTCCTTTTTCATGGAGACACTGGTGGCCACAGCGCTTGACTGCAGGAAAAAAGCCACCGAGTTTAGGGTTACCTTTTCCTGTGCGTATGTGGAGGGCCTACCTCGCCAACCCGGATTTGCTCGCTTCGAATGATGCGGTCAACCTCTGTGGCCAGCACACTGTACGTCATGTACGTTGCACTGAAGCCGGGGGAGTTGCAGCGGCCGTAACCTGCCAGCTCCACCTCAGTCCCTGCCAGGTCATCTATGAGCGTGGACTCGTGCTCTTGGAAAACCTGCATTCAAGGGCACCACACACACACGGCTGAGACACCGACTACCAGAACTGACACTGTTCTCAAATAGTTAACTTTTATGCAGACAGAAGCTACAATAACTGCCACCCATGGGCATCGGCAGGGGGGTGCAAAAGGGGCACTTGCCCCCCCCCCCCAATACACCCTAGAACTTAATTCCCCGTCCCCTTAACCTCTCCCTCTTACACCTTAATACAATGGGTTTGCCCTCCACAAGACCACATCCTGCAGACGCCCATGCTGCCACGCACTGTTCGTGTCATGAGCAAGGGATCGAGCAACTGGCCCAAAAAGGTATGCAGATGCAGTAAAACTCCGTTAATTTGGATTATGCATGGTTGTGGCGAGAACATTCGAATAAACCCAGTGTACGAAGTATCGCAAGTACTGTCATAGTTACTGCAAAAAGCTGTTAACCTAACCAAACTTTTGTTCTTTTGAAATAACCGTGACGCGTTTACTTTGCGGAGGTGACAATGTCAAGAATGACACGACAGAGTTCGAAACAAAAGAAAAAAATAAATCCATGGTTGCCCGCTAGGCTCATGGCTACAGCAATGGGCATTCTGCCTTTCACTTGGTTGTGAACCATTGCTATGTATTTTTTTGTGCCTGCGAGAAGTACATAAGCTTGATTGCATCCCGTTCCATTCTTTTGTTACGTGTGCCTTTGATATCTGCTGCAAATCCGTATTATGTGAGTCGCGGGAAGCTCAAGTTAATTGAATTGTGGCTGAATCTGTCCAAATAAATGAGTTTTCCGCCATAGAACGATGCACAATTTGGATGGGACCAGATTCCTTGTTTAAAATAACCAAAAGTTAGAATTAAGGGGTTTTAGTTTATTTTGTATTTCTCCCATATAGCGAAGGGGTTCGCCTCTAAACTGCTTTAAAGTTAATGTCGCCAGACACAAAAGCCCGAGATAGACAAGTTGCAATAGTGCCCCACCTCATTCACGCTAGGCACCAAGTATGCTCGCTGGTAGTTGTAGAATGTCCTCTCTGTGAAAATCTGCATGTTGATGGAAGCCAGCAAGCGGAGCACTGTGGCTGGAGGCAGCCCGCGAAGAAGATGCCCGACGCCAGATGGAGGTTTCCGGCGGGGTTGCCACGCACACTTGGCTGGCTCTCCCAGGTTGTCCAGTGGGCCGCAGAGCACAGGCTCACGACCTCCAGCTGCGTGCCAGTGATGGTGAACTTGTGTGTGCACTTCCGGCAGAACGTGCACTTCTCGCCGCACGCACGGCAGTGTACAAGAAGCTTCTCCAGGCACATTTCGAAAACCAGAAATTTTCGTTCCGCATGCACAGGAAGCTCCTGGGACTGCTGGATGCTGCATGAAAACGCCCACCAACTTTAGTGCCTTTCAATCTCACACGTACTACCCTCATTTTTGCTGCAAATGGTAAAATACACAAAACGCTACTTCTCTGTTCCTTTGCATTGCCTTAGCTGTTCTGGAACCACGGAAACTGGTACTGTGTAACTAAAATATGCTGAAACAGAAGAAAGCCTTCAGCTGTTTAATCAAGGGTGCAAGTGACATCATAAAAGACATAATTTTGAGCATGTGGCAAAACAGCAATTTCTCCGCAAAGTGCATTTCGTCATGTATAAAAAAGCATGATCTTTTTTTAACACCTTTTGGTAACTACCAGCCCACAGTCACAATGCTAGCTAAACTAGCATCAGAATGGACAACTGGGTGAGTTTGAACTGGTTCATGGCTACTAAAAGCACTGCATAGATGCGAGTTGAAGAAAGAAGCATCAGGACAAGCACTGACTCACAACAAAAACTCATTGCAGACCACATCGAATGGAACCACCTTGAACACAAATCGAGCTGCCACGTGTAGCATGCAGCCGCCACAAGAACCACTACAGAAAGGAAAAAACCTAGCTGTGGTCCCCTATGTGCCTAGAAGTTTGCACCCTAAAAGTGCCCATTAAACTAAGTTGTCTGTTGGGCTGTGCAGAAAAAAGATGCCAGCAGAAAGCAGGTGTCAGGGCTGCGAGCTAAGCCACAAAGCGCGATTTCTGCAGTGCAGAACAACTGTGGTTTGCAGTGCTGTATTGATGTGCAGCGGTCAATATGCGGGCCATATGGGCCGTTGTTTGAATGTGCGCATCATGCAGCACAGGAGTGGCCTAGGGAAAGGCATGCGGGATCATTTCTCACTGCAATGTTAGAACTGTTGCTGCAATCCTAATCTTAATAAAACTAAAGTGCTGTTTTAACTCAGAGATAGGTCAAAGCATGAGATGGTTGCGGCATTCCATATTCTGGGAACAATGTGCGTAAACTGCCCATCGACTGTGCTGAGCAAACAAAAAATTGAATAGTGTGATGAAACAAGGTCCTTCTGCTGCTGGTTTGCAGTCGCCTGCAACGCACCGTTTGGTTTGTAGCAGTATAAATTAAAATGTATTGTTCAATAGTGTTGGTTGTGAATCAGCATGTTGCTTCTTTGTTCGTCCCTCACTTGTGTGCGGTGTTAGTAGCCATAAAAGTATAAATCTTGTATACCTGCTGAAGGTGGCACCCAAGGGAAAGTCGGCATCCAAGGAGAAGTCCGATGGGTCGTATGTTGGATCATCTGTTTGGCACATCTCATCGCCTTCAGATGCCAACGTAGTATCACCCGACATGTCTTGTCCTCTGGTGCCTTGCGTCGCCTCATCCACTAATCGAGGTGATAAACAACGGGCAGGCCTGAAGTTCGCCGGCAGAGGGGTGACAGCCACTGCTGCAGCCACTCGTGGAGTTCTGGCAGGTTCAAAATAGGGCTCAGCTTCTCTAGGAACTGCCTCCACAACAGGGGTATCAGTTTATGTCTTGGCCGACACGAGAAGCCGCAAGGTGGTGTTGGCCTATGTGGCTGCAAAATGTCCACATAGATATTCAGCAGTTGTGCAGTACCACACGGGGTGAATTAGATTGCGTCACCAAAATCATCACAGACACTTGCATTTAGCTGCGAATATTTTGTGTCTTGAAGAGGATGCCATATTGGGCTAGTTAATGTTCCGACACAAAGGAAGGAACAGCGCACATTTCGACGAAGGACAGGCAGAAACACACACCACAAGTGTTGACTATCAACCGACCGCATTATTACAAGTTGCAGATAATAAATAGCACACTTACTGGGAATGATGCAACAAGCGCGTACAGAAGAAAGAAGGTTGCCTAACCTGTCAAACCATTATGTCAAATTCAGTGATATCATAATGGTTTGACAGATTAGCCAACCTTCTCCTCTCTCTTCTGTACGCGCTTGTTGCATCTTTCCCAGTTAGTGTACTATTTATTATCCGTAACTTCTAATAAAGCGATCGGTTGATAGTCAGCACTTGTGGTGTGTGTTTCTGCCTGTCCTTGGTGGAAATGTGCGCTGTTCCTTCCTTTGTGTCTAGAAGCTTGTTCACACCAGGAAATATCTATGGCATATCATGCTGCCACTTCTTAAATTCCACTACAGGCACTAATGGGTGCTGTTATTGTTGTGTAATGCACACTGGGAGTTCTCCGTCACCATGTGACATTTTTTGCCATAAGGCTTCTTATCCTTTGTAGCTTACCGATGGATCGACGCTCTGATGTTGTCTCTGGGTGCCCACACTCCGCCTTTCTGCAAAGCATGTGCATGTCCGCAATGGTCCCTACAAAAAAATTGGGCATATGTGAGCTCCCCTCTTTTTGACGTGGCAAGGGCAGTTAGTACACACCCCGAACACTGCCCTCTATTTAGCAGCACACACTTCAGAAGCTTGGGAGTCGAAGAAAATGAAATGCCAGATTGGGTAAGTTGAAGGGAAAATGAAGGGCAACGTACGATCGGGGGTACAAACCATTGAGGGCAGTAAGACTAGCGGCACCAGAGGAGCTACTTTTACCTGGGCAGGGCCGATTGCAGCGGCACTCGCACTTGCTCCAGGCACTTGCATCACCAGCACCTGAGCCTGCGTAGCAATATAAAACAAAAGTGGTATTTTATGTGGGACTGTGCCAGGTTCCCGAACGAAGCTACCTCCAGGACATACCCGCCCGAACTTCAAAGTGCAGTGCAGTATACAGACAAGGACACTCAACTATGAGCCGTCCAGCAGGCCTGGGGTTCGCTCGAAAAGCACAAGCCTCACGATCCGCCACAAACGGGCCAAACTGGGGCATTGCAGTGTAGGGCATAACCCCGGGTCGACGCTTTGCCAACGTCACGACGGTTTAAACCGTCGTTTGCCGGCATTTATTTAAGTTACTTCTATCCTATCATAATCAGGTAACACAACATCGATGTAAATGGTTTTTCATAACTACATACACCATCTATATGCAACCGCTCAAAGCCCGCATACTTCTTACCCGAGAGGTAGAGGCACGGGTCATCACAACAGCTGGCCCTCGATTCTCCTGGTGAGGTATCTGCGTTTTGAGTAACACACAAGTGGCTGTGTGGAGGTTCTTCTCAAAGCACGCTCCAGTTACATGCATCAAATGTTGTTCTTACCGGAGAGGTAGAGGCCTGGGTCGTCACATAAGCTGGCCTTTGACTCTGCTGGTGAGCCAACTGTGTTTTGAAAAAAAATGCCAAAGTGGTTGTGAGAAAGTCAAGGAGCAAATGTAAAATTTTCCCTCACTTATTGACATGTATTTGTCGACGTACGACATGAACTTCCAGATTGCAACTGCCTGTAATAATACCAGCTGCACGCCCTGTTTTTTTCATGGAATTAGTCACAAATTGCCCCATCTGAATTAAGGAAAGTTTATTTTGTTGTGTACAGTCGTTGAAATCCATTGTGCTCTGTCAAATAGTTTTTGCCTATGTACATCTTCAAGTAAGGCCTCCAGTAATAGTTAGCATGTAATTTTAGCCAGAATTGAGCTGTCTCATTAAAGGCTATGTTCATAAACTCTACCCTCTCAAAAAAACTGCGAGTAGCGTTCGCAGGATTGAAGTTCTGCTCCGTTTACATATATGAAACTTTTAGGAAAATGTCAGGCAACTTTGCAGTCATTCACTGGAATTTTGGACGCTATGTTATTCAGCATATGAAAACTTTAATGATGCTGTTAGCTACGTGTTCTGAGAGTCCTTGCTTGCCTGATGCATTGTGCGAATGGCAAGCGTGATCAACATCGAGCAATCTCCATCTGCAATACGTGCGCCTCCCCCGACCCCGACCCTCCATAATTTGCGACTTGTGTTCCGCTGCCGGTTTCGCATTTTTCGAGCTTAGCGAAAACAGCATTCCTGTTAAAAAAAAAACATTTGTTATGATTGCTTTACTTGCCATACAGACGTCTTCCGCGAGCACAGGTGATACGATATATACCAGTTAACTCGGCGAAGTCTTAAAAACGAGCTTTCGCAACTCGTGTGGATGAAAGGAGTCCAAAGGCGCCGTAAAAGAAACAATAACTATTTACATTACAACTTTATGAGTGCCCATCGTTTCCGATGATACTCGTCTTCTTTCTCTTTTCACCGAACGCTGCACGATCAGACGTCCTCTTCTTCATTACTGTAATTTCTCTACGTCCACCGTAAAAATATAACATCCTCCTGCCCCGGCACAAAAAATGGAATTAGCAAATCTCCCCTGAAAACCATGACTCCCAGGTCTTGCGAGCGTTCATCCGTAACAGAATAGACAAATTCAGGCTCTTATCCAATTGTCCATGAATGCTTTCTTGTCAAATCCGTTGATTCAGTCACATGCCCACACTGCCACAAGGAGACGTCTTTTCGGCGCACGTCGAGTGTATCGCCGCCGTCGATGTACCCAGGATGAAATTCGTAGCCTATCTTCCACGGTCTTGAATTCTGATGCAAACTCTTCAGACTCATTTACAGCGGCCGTAAAAGAGCTGTTTAGTGCATTTCGCTTCTTTCTTGAGTTTTTGGCGAATCGCCTGTCCATGCGTGATGCATTCTTGCTCTTCCGACCACAACCACTGTGTCCTGTTTTATTCCACCCTCGACGTCCTTTATGGGCAATGACAGTCTGGATCTTTGGGCATTCTTTGGCCGTTCACTTCAAGTATCGTATCTCACCTTGCTAATTCCGCAGGACAATCACTCGTATTGGGCTGCTCGAGATCTTTGGTATATGGGGCTCGTGAAGTTATTAGGGGGCTTCATGAGCAGGCTATCCCTTAAAACACAAGTCGTCTTGAAGACGTCTTGAAACAGCCTGAAACAGCTACAATCGTCTACCTCTACGTGAAGACATCTCGCAAACGTTTACTGCTAGCAGTTTTGAGAAGTTTATTCGTAAACGTGTAAAGATGTCTAGCTGAGAACAACACAAGCATATGCTACACCAAGAGGATTTAAAAACGTCGCTTGAGAGAGGTTTATCCGGACACATGGTAAAGAAGTGGTACCCGAGCCTATTTGTTTTTTACGCATCTTGACCCTTTAAAAACCACTCGTGATAAATTTACTAGAAATGCTTTCCTTGATATTTGCGCTTAAATACGTCTGAACACGCCCCATCTCAAAACAAATTTAAGCACACACATGCTCTACACATCTATAATAAAAAATCCCAACATCCTACTTCCGCAAGAAATCACCTACATTTTCTATCTCTACTATGCTTTTTTAGAAACACCCAAGCCAGATTCTTTCTTTGTGATCCATTTTACCTGCCGCGGATCTTCACATCTGCCGATTCAATGAAATCACTGCAGCTATTTCTCAGGTTAAGGCCTTGATTGTTGTAAATTATGCTGCTAAAACCACATTACTTTTAATTTGGCTATCTCTGTTCCTCGTCGCAATTCATGAATTGCACCGTATGCGGTACTGTGAAGGCTGGGCGTGGAGGCTGGGGAATTCAGGTGGCATGGTGAGGCAAATGGGAGTTATTTAAAGAAAAGCGTTTATTTGAACATTATACAACACGATTGACCACACGAGAGGCGGGCACAAATGAAGCACAAACAAGCAAGCATGTCCCAAACCTCGCATGGGCCTGGAGCTGCGTGGCGCAATGGCACTGAAGGTGACGCTAGTGATCACCCAACGACTACGGCACATGTGGCTGCTCGCACCCCGCCCCAGTTTGGTTGACCACTTCTCGTGGACAGTGATATCGGCGCATTGTCCACAACAGGCACAACACTGATACACGCGGGGGAAACACTGCCGCACGCTTCACTCGTGCACCAAGTGATCTAGGTGGCTAGTCAGCCAATAAGCGCGTTGTACCGTTTAAGTTGTGGCTGCACTGACTGCAGAGGTGAGTCTACACTGTCCTGCCTCCTTGCACTGGCAGTTTCATGCACACTGAAGCGTGGTAAGGGACTTAGCCTAAGTTTCGAGGTTCGTGAAAGACGTGCCAGTTGTCCTTGGACAGAAGGTTGCCGACACCCTCTCAAACAGTCTCATAGAGCTGCATGTGGCACACAGTATGCCACAATTACTACGCAGGAAGTCCTGGTTCGTTTCGTAGCCAAATGCTGAATGGTCGATGTTGCTGCCAAACTTTCGGACATGGACTTTGTCCAGCTGAAGTACATCGATGCCACTCACGAAGTGGTCAGCCAGGTGCGGCACAAGTTGTCCTTGGTCTCTTATGGTACCACTGATAGCTTGAGTTGGGCGTTGGCTGCTGCACAGGTCGCGGCTGGTTGGCGCTGTTGACGGGCTTGGAACCTGTAGGTGGCTGGCTCACGAGCGTTTTTCACTTTTTCTGTCCATGGACAAAGTTTTGGGCATGCTGGGCTTGCTGTTGGCTGGGCTGAAAGTAGTTGGCAGGTGGTTCACCGACGGTATGAACTCTTTCTGGCTGTTGGAGGAATTCTGTATGTGCTTGACTTCCTTTGTGAGAACTGGCCTGACAGAACTTGGTTTCGCCCCCCACCCGCGTCAAGCGTATGGCATCCGGGAGGCTCAGAAGAAAGCGGAGGGGGCCACAGAAGCCGCACTATTTGAATGGAAGCTCCTGGCCTTTACTCGTTTTGAATTCGCACAGAAGCTGTAGAGTTAGCGGTTGCTTGGCTCCGATGAGCAAGGCACGGATGATGGCTTTGATTGTGGCACATTACATTCCCCTTTGAAAGCCATGGTTCATTTAGCCCCTGAGTTTTTAGGAACTGCTTGCCTTCTGCATCGTACCGGTATGAGCTCCATCCGGAGGCCCGAACAATTTGGCACAACCGGCGGTTGTGACTCTGTGACGGTGCCAGCGGCCCAACCAGCTGAGCCAATTCAAGGGGTGTGTTGTCGTTGCTATGTTCCTAAGGATGGCGTATGTAAGGGTCGTGTCTTGCCCCATTATTCAGTGACCTCCTACTCGCACGTTTCGACAGAAAACTTCGTCAGTTGCTTCCGTTGCAATGCACTAACGTAACTAAGATTTTCCGCTTCATTGACGACTTCCTAGTGCTGTAGCAGCTGAATTCAGAGGGCACCACACATCAAGTTGAAGAGGTGTTTTGAACTCTTTCGTTCCACCCTCAATGTCTTTTCGTAAACAATAGAAGCACCGGTCGGGGGATTGATGCAGTTTTTGGATATGGAGTCCAAGGTGAACCGTGACCATGTGTGTTAGATTTATTCCCCTCGATCCAAAAAGGACTGCTTCAGTTCACGTCAGCTCTCGGGAATGCGCTGCAGCGCTCGCGCACACACCAAGCTGAGGCGAGTTTCTGTTCACAGGTGGAGCGACTGAAGGAAGCAGGGTTTCCTTGCTACCTTATCTTGGCAGTTGGCAAGAAGCTTCTTGTCGAGTCACGCACCAAGAAGACGACGTGCGAACGGGGCAAGGGCGACAGGATGGCCGTTTTACCTTACGTCCATAATGTTGGGCACAGGTCCAAGAATGCTATGGAAAAGGTGGGGGTTCGTGTTGTTTTTTCGGCACCTAACAAGCTACACAAGTTGTGTAAGCGTGTAAACACCGAAGAAAATAGACATGCGGGGTGCTGCATAAGACATGAGAAGCGCTTTTTTAACTGTCAAGCATGCGTCGTCTACGAAACCCCCTTGTCCAGTGGATGATCGCACATTGGCTAAACGGGCCGATGCATTAATGATCGACTGAGGGTACACGCCGACAGCCTCCGCACTTTTACCGGCAGCAACCTGGCCACCCACTGTACAGACTGCAAAGGCTGTGCGCCACGCCTCGAAGCATGCGAATTTACAAAGCATTACAGGGGTGCGCGCCGGAGGGAGATTTTTGCAGAGTACGCGATTCTGAAGAAAAAGGCGAAGATTGCGTAAGTTCACCGTCGGTGTCTCTACTAAGCACCGAGATTGCGTTTTGTGACTGGACTTTTGGGTGTGATTTGGTTGTTCATCTTAGTCCTGTGCCCTAGGTTATCGCACATGTGTAGATCGCAGTTTCCTTCATGATGTGTTTTTCACTCAAATAAAAAATCACTTGCTAGTCTGCGCCCTGTGTGTCTAGTCGTCTTCTCTTGTGTCCTCGTTTTAATCGCAGTTTTCTTTTTCGGAATGTACCAGCTAGCCCAAGCTTGTATTCTATTCTACTTATTATAGGTACTAAGGGAATAAGGTCAACTGAAACTTACCATACAGGGAAAAATCAAGATGCATGAAGCGCTTTTTTGTGCTGGGTGAACTAGCACAGCAGTCACCAGCACGATCACACATTTGTGAACGCTTTCCTGCTAAAGAAATGCAGTCACTAAAGGTGAGGCATATGTGAAAATTTGAGGGATGCTTACTGCACAAGCGCTATTCAAAAAATAGTCGTCTGGGCTGCTTGGAATGCCGAACCTAGATAAAAATGTGAACTGGGTATACATTATATACATTATACTTTTGCCCTTGCCAACACTGGCTTATGGCAGAGTGATCTGGAGCACTAGGTATATTGTTATGCAATTCGCAAGCTCAAATCCCATAGCACTTTTTATTTTTTTAAGTGGTTTATTTGTTTTTGGGTGGTATTTTCTATACTAAATTCACAATTTTGGCGCTGTTTCTGTAAATCTGGCAAAACTTTGACGTTTCTATAAACCTGGCAAAACTTAAGGGTGTGCAAATTATTCGAGTAAATACGGTATTTTACAGAACCGAAACAAACTGGTTTGAATACTAATCTTGGACATTGTCCGATTACGTAGTAACTTTAATCAACGTCACTGCTTTTGTTGCTGTGGCTACCTAAGACTGCGCATGGCAGTTTTTCCCCTTTCAGGCCTCATAAAATAAATACCGCCTTATCGACAGGATAAACGTTGAAAAGTGTGTTTCTTTAAGCCATTATACGCAGTTCAAATAAAAAAGACAGGAACTTGACAAATTCACTTCGGTGTCCTTTTAATACCCCACAACCTGCCGCTGTGGCTCAGTGGCTAAGGCGTTCAGCTGAGCCTGAGGTCTCAGGTTCGCTTCTCAATTGTGGCGGCCGCTTTTCTGATGGAGATCGAAAGCAAAAACGCCCTTGTGCTCGAGATCCCGTGCAGGTGGTCAAAATGTTAATCTGGGGCCCTCCACTATGGCGCACCTCATCGCCTGTGTAGCGTCGGTGCGTAAAACATAATCAATACCCCCTCGCGCCTTTGTCTCTCCTCTCTATCGGCCTGTCATGCCCTCCCCCACTCCCCACATGAGTGGACATACTGGTGTCCATGCCTAGGTGTGACAATTTACAGCTGCTGGTGCACATTCCTTTCTGCCTTCCTGAAAATTCATTCATTTTGGTAAAGGATAAAAATTACTGCAGCCTTAATTCTTATACTTGCTTTCTGGCACCTATACCCAAATAATACAGTCGAACCCCACTACAACGAACTGCGCTTCAACGAAATTTCCGTTTCAACGAAAAATTTCCAACTCCCCATCAGTTAGCCAGAGAAGACAGTGCAACACAGTCCTCGACCCAACGAACCATTTGTCTGCCTTGCTTTCTCATCAACGAAATTTAATAAGTAGCTGTCTGTCTGATACCTTTCACTGCTCAATACTGGTACACATTGTAAATGAAACAGAGCCTTGTGTTCTACCCAGGCATCCTGCTGGCATGGGCAACACGGCTGGAGGCAAGAAGCAAGGACACTCAGCTTCATGGGAACAAGCCAGACTGCTAAAGACTGCCACATGAAGCTATCATCGCTGCTTATAAGTATATAGCGGGTTGATGGTTACCTTGTTTTGTGAGAGCTCTCTCCTGTAATTTTTTCTGCTTTAACGCATATACCTAATGTTGCACTACAAATAAAGCTTGGTTTTCAAAAGATTACAGATTGATTTTATCATTTTGTTGTACACAGGACACAAAACATGTGAAATGAGACCTAGCTGGCATCAGGCAACTCAATTCTTGTGAGTTTATGCGAATACCCCCTGTTTATGTTGTGCTAACATCACCTTCAGTTGTGCTGCCCGCTTGATGCTTTCTCTGTTCACACAGGCCGGTTGTGGATGTTGCTACCAGCTGTCAACAATTAACATGCCCAGTGGTTGCTTCCAGAACACTCAACAATGACCAGCCCTTCTCCGATTAAGTATCTTGTAAACTGCGTGCCAGTTTAAGCAAAGATATTTATTCGGAGAACAGCGGGCAGTCGAGTGAGTGTTCCAAAAGCAGCTGCTGGGTGCGTCAATTGTGGGGACAGCTCGTAGCTATATTTCAGGCTAGCCTGTGTGTACACAGAAAGAATTTAGCGGGTGCAACGAAGGAACCCCTGAGTAAACGTGGACAACGTAATTCCTGAAACTTCTTGAAAAGTTCTTAAAACTCATTGAAAAGAAGTTGTATAGACGTCCACAAGAAGGTGCTGAGACATCGTACAAGAAGTTCTGTAGATGTCTTGCAAGCACCCAGATAGACGGCTATAAGCGTCGCGTTAGCACAGCTACAACACTTTTTCAGGACGGCATTTATAAGTAACTTCTTGGCCAACATGTCTCTAAGCAGTTCGAATCGTCTTGTGTAGATGTCTTTTAGATTTACAATAGCCCTTTTTGCGTTTCATGGGATGCTGCTTCCGATCATCTCAAAGAACTTTTCAAGTGAATATGACAGGACGGCATCTTTTGTTTGGATGTGAAGGGTAGCAAGCGAACTTGAAGTAGTCTCCCCCTTTGCTTGACGTAGAAAATCTGATGGGAGTGATTTTTCAGGCAAGTTTACTTCTTCAGCATCCTCTTCAGCATTGGGTAGTTCGAAGCACATCTTAGATAGAGCAAAGAACTCCTTGAAATTTACCGATACCTCTAACGTCTTCATGATCTTGCACTGTTCATTGGTGTCCGCCTTGTCTTTTAACCGATGGTACAATCGACTCAATATGTCAATTATCATGTCCTCATATTCAATGCTGGTATTGACTTCTTGTTTGAAGTAGTCCACGGCTATAAAAGGTTCAATTTTCTCATTTAACCACCTTTGCGAAACTTCAGTTTTTCGTAACTGGGGCATAAAACTCCTCAACCTAACACATCGTCCACTGGAATTTGCATTCAAGCCTAACGTCTCTTTTGCGTTGCTGCACAGTTCTCGAGCTATTATTCTTTGTTTGTCCCTTTTTGCCTTCAGTTGTTCAAGCATCATCCTAGACCGAGTGCAACTGCGTTCGTGTTGAAGTAGTCCCTCGTTCGTTACGGCATAAGCTCCGACACTCACCTCACCGTTCGCGGAATCCCTTTCTGTACCCACCGAGGGCAATCGTGAGAGGTGAGGACGCATAGCCGTCGCGCTCTCGTCTGTCCATTCCGTAGGTCATCTTTGGGCAGCCCCACCGTGGTTCTGCTGATTGTAGCCGTCCGCAGTCCACATCTTTGTTGTCCTTCAAGCACCGATGACCCGATGACTAGTAATATTTGCTGAGATCTCATCCACCTTATCACCGCCGCTGCCGCTTTCACTTTGTTTGATACCCGTTCCGGCAGCTTGGTGGCCCCGACTTCTTCCTTCCCGGGTTTCCAGGCACCATAAGATGTGGAGGAAAGGACTCCAAAGCCGCCGTAAAAGAAACAATAACTCTATTTACATTACATCTCTATGAATGCCTATCGTTTACGGTCATACTCGTCTTCTTTCTCTTTTCACCGAACGCTGCACGATCAGACATCCTCTTCTTCATTAGGGTAATTGCCCTACGTTCACCGTAAAAATATAACACCCGGCTCCCCGAATTCAGCGTAAAATGCGGTTGTTCTGCAATATCATGGGAGGGCTCTTCCGCGTTTGGTAGGGCCAAAGCTACTGCACATACGAGGCTGTGCACTGTACATGTACGTTAACCGTCCAGCCCACGCAAGGAGCGAGGCCGAACTTGATATCGTTTCCATGTGAAGGGTGCAGTACACCCGCCTAATGTTAAGTGCGAATGCACTTTATAAGCGACCCTGAATTCCGGCGACCGCCGTCCGTCCACATAGCAACAGCTGCGGGTGCACGCGCTCCTCGTCTTCCTTGGCAACGGGGGGAGATGGGCGCGCCTGCCTGGCCGCTGACATGGCACATACCCACGTGGGGGATTGGCCAGGAATCTCCTCGTCTTCCTTGGCAACGGGGGGAGATGGGCGCGCGCTGCCTGGCCGCGGACATGGCACATACCCACGTGGGGGATTGGCCAGGAATCGGACGTGAGAAGGGCTAATGCACCCGCTTAAAGCAGTACCGACACGAAATTTCAAAGCTGAGATCCGCTCTAGCAATCAAGTACAACGACAACACAAATAGGTGTCTGTGCATGGCACTTACCCACGTGGGGGATTGGCCAGGAATCGGGCGTGAGAAGGGCTAATGCACCCGCTTAAAGGAGTTCTGACACGAAATTTCAAAGCTGAGATCCGCTCTAGCAATGAAGTACAACGACAACACAAATAGGTGTCTGTGAATAAATGCATCTTTCTTTCTTTGTAGTTGTGTGTGTGTGTGATCTCTCTTTCGCGAACATTACCGAACCGCGCAAATTCAACTCGTGCATTCGCACTTTCACATTCTTCCCCTCGGGGAAATGCGGGGAAATTTTTTCACCAATATCACGAGACCGTCGACCGTTAGGTCGATCAGCGTCGTGTTCAGAAACCCGGCGACAGTAACCGCTAAGCTGTTGCAAGATCAGACGGCCGCTTCTAAATTTTTTATTCGCTTATCACATTGCCCTCCAACCAGCAGTTAACAGTGTCAGCCGTTAACGGCGCTCATCGACGGAGCGGTCGACGCTCCCGGGATATTCGTAAAAAATTGGGCGGGTGTTCATAACCAGTGTAAGACCCGTTAATCTGGCAGACCCACCCGTGTTTTGGAAAGTAACAAAGTCGGCACGGTATTCTTCTTCAAATGAAGATGTTTCATGCCCACGGCGCTCCTCCGCACAAACTCCAGGGTGTGGAGGTGCGCTTCAAGCGGGAAATGGCTGCCACAAACACGAGCACTTCTGGGTGCCACCGACTCGGAAAGGCCGATGAGCTCCAGCGAAAGAGCTCGCAAGTGCGGATCCTTTGGCAGAGAGTGCCTCATTGTGACACCACTCCAGTCACTCGCTTTGCAGCCAACGACGTGCACGGATAACTCATCTTTATCCGGACCCAGAGGACGCGGAGCGCTCGTATCGGAACGTCGCTGCAGAAATCCGGAACTCTTCGCCTACTCGTGATCGCGCAGGAAGAAGGAAAAGCAGCCGGAAGCCGATGGCAGTGACATTACCGGCGGCTGATGATCGGCCGAATCAGGGGGGCGCCTCGCCGTTGCGTCAGCCGCGACCGGCGTTACGTCAGCCGCGGTCGGCTCGCCGCGGCGTCACGCTGATAAGTTTTTGAATCGTTTTGAAATTATCCGTACAACGTATGGGGCTCACACGTGGCTCAAAAATCCCCGGTTATGTGTTCTACCATCTGAATGCATTTGATTGCCACCTTCACAAAGGTTTTCTGGGTCTCTTTAAGAAGGTCGCCAGCCACGGGATGGCAAGCGTTAGCGTAGAGCGTGATAGTTCCCAAGGCCTAAAACGAGCGTGAAAAAAATATCCTTTACTAACGCTTCGTTCGTAAGCGTTGCACATCCCGCGAGTCCTGCTTAGGAAGCGTGATTTTTCACCGTGAAAGCACATCACGCCTGGAACAAGCGTGCAAGAAATCGTCGACACTCGCGCTTGCTAAGCGTTAAAAAAATTTACAGTGTACGGCCGACGTGAGGCGACACGCTGGTGTCACTGCTGTCACAAGGTAGGAAGCATTGAGTCTCGGGTAAGGTAACTGTTTCATCTTGTCGGCGAAGTCACTGAAGTGATTTCGTCAAAGCATTGCGTTTTATATAGGCGGCCATCAATATACGAAGATTTGACGCAGCACCCTGCTAAAAGGACAAAACTGCCCGTGTAAACAAACATAATAAAATTCTAGATTTGAACTTGGACAGCATGGGCTGGAATTGAATTGTTACATGGTAGCCAGCATGTTTCGGCGCTTTCCCCTTACGGTAGCTTTTTTTCTGCTCGCGACACTACACCATGCACGGGTTTACCTTATACCGGACGACCAAATGGAGCGGGCGGCCGTTGTATGGCACCACCGTCGCTTCAGCAAACAGCGCCACCAGTGGCGAACCGCTCGTCAATGGAATGCCTTGGAATGGAATGGAAAGCGGCTTGCAAAGCGTAGATAACCAGAAGGACTTTTTTCAGATTGGTAAATCTTGCAAGTAGAGGTGACCTTTACGAGACATGCCATGTGTGTGATTTACCCCCCTATTCAGTAATTACAAATAGCAGACGACGCTCAAAGCGCCAAGCCTGAAGTCAAGCTGGAAGTGCAAGTCCATTCCTTCGTGCAAATTTTAAATGCCGGCATGCTGTTTGGCGGGTCGAGGAATGTATTGCAGCTACATGCCCTACAAAGCCGGTGTTTGCAGCCGATCCAGGAATGTTGCGGCGCTGGCCTTTGTCGGTTGATGACGAAACAGCGCCGCGCACAAGCCAAAGACAGCGTTGGGAGTTCCTTGTAATATTTACCCCAAAACAGAAATTGTGATGGACGACGCTCCGTAAGTTCATTAACTACGGCAGAAACATGTTTAATTTCACAGAAGTAGGCTTAATACACTCATTAGAAATCGTTTACAGAATAACTCCTGCATGACAGTAGCACTTTATTGCTTGTCGTGGAAAAGCATTGCTTTACAAGAATACCAGCTGTTGCTGGCTAGTTGGTTAATGGTTTCGCCAAAAAATTACACCCATCTCCCCGAAGGGAACCATGAGTAGGATGCGGAGTGTCATGGGGGTTCTGTTTGCGTTTCCATTATGTTTGTTAGCCAAATTTGGTGGAAATGTAGTGAACCACGTAATGCTCATATATCCTACTCATGGTTTCCTTCGGGGAGATGGGTGTAATTTTCCTTATTGTATGCGTATATACGCGAGTACGACGAGTTTGAAGTGGTATCTAAAGGTCTTTATTTAGGTTTGCACGTCTTCTTGAGTATTACGGCGTTATGGTCACTGAAGGGCACAGTCAGTGGATCTCGTAGCAGCGGTTGTATGTAGTCGTCGCAATTGCAGTTGGTAAGATCGGTACACGTTCCGTGGATTGTAGTTGGGTGTAATTGCTGTTAGTGTTTGCGCTGATGCGCTCACTTAATTGCGTCAGCACACTCACTGACGGGGCTGTTGCTTCCATCCTACTTCATCTGAAGAATAACCGAGTCAAGCGCAAGCACAACCGGAGTTGTTGTTGTTTTTCCTCTTCTACAGCACGTACCCACGTGGGGGATTGGCCAAGAAACGGTGGTGTGCGGACGCCGGACCACCGCTGATGCTGCGGGACATACCCCGAGTATAAGACGTGGGGGATTGGCCAAGAAACGGTGGTGTGCGGACGCCGGACCACCGCCGACACCGCGTGACATACCCCCGAGCATAAGACGCTCCGCATCTAAAAACATTTCCTCCGTGACTGAAGGAAGAGAGACTGGACGGTGCCAAAAACCTGCCTCAGTCTCCCAACCGAATACTGCGGTCGAGTTTTACAAGCTACCACCGGCGTTTGAAAAATCATGCACTCCTCCGTCTAACGACGGTGATGGTTTATCGCAACGCTTTCTCGTGTGGGTTTCCTTGGTTGCCTTCTGGATTTAAACGTTGACTAGTTGAACTTTGAATTGACCATCACGAAGTTTGGTCATTTGATCGCAGCGTCTCGGATCCCTTTCCATTCTACTTCGCACAAAGGAAACTGCGTTCAACCATCGTCTTCTTTAGACGGAGGACTGGATGACTTTGCTGTTTAATTTTGCTCTTCTATGCACCCCTCTCCAAATCCTAACTGCTTCCAGCGTGTCGGAAATGCGTCTGTGCTGGAGGACTCGGACTGATGCACCCGTATTTGAGGGAACTAGTTGCGTGATTTTAGTTTCTTCGCATGGTATGCTCGGCAAAGAATACTTAAGAATTAAAAAAAAAACAGGCCAACGTTAACACTGCCACATTTTTAACTATCGGGACCAGCCTTTATTCCACCCAGGTGGTAAAATGGAAGGGGAGGGGGGATTGTTTGTAGCTTGGGCTGTTAGGAGGATGGACAACTTGGTCTCTTGAAAAAATGGCCACTACAAATGTGTGGGTTCCTCTTCGGCTCTCAGGCCCACATGTGTCAGTGTCGCTCACCAAAAGCTAGGGCACAAAGCTCATGGTTACAAAAAGTGTAAACTGCCACGACATCTGCACGGCCACAAGGTAATTGATCCCGTAAGTAAGTGCATTTCATTTTAAAGCACACATGTCAAGGTATCTCAGAGTTAAGGCTGCCGTGGAAACCGTAGTCGTTGAAACCACTGAAGATAATTTAAACTGGAAGAAATGAATACTAACATTGATAGTTTTAGTCCTACTCACATCGCGCGGAGCCAGCCGCAGAACGCTGCAATAAGCGCTCATATCAACTCAGCCCATTCCCAAGCTTAGAAGTGTCCAATAAATTTACGTAGCCGCTAGTGCATTTACGAAGGAATGAATACTAATAATAGTACCTTTATTCACCCTCAGAACGGGCGGAGCCAAGCGTAGATCGCTGGAAAAAGCGCTCATGTCATTGTAGCCCATACCAATTTTAGAAGCGTCCGACAATTTTATGTGGCCGTTATGGCATTCGTGCTAGACGAGCATTTCGAAGGCCTTCGAGACGATTGTCATTTGACTCAAGTGACACCTTTGAGCTGGTACCCAAAGTTTTTGAAAGGCATTTGGTTAAAATGGCATTTGAGTCAAAGGAGAACGACAACTGACATTTGAGTGTCTCAAAGGCCTTTGAAACACGAACGGTCGTACCCCCGGGCTCAGTTTCTGCAAGCCGTCATAACAAGAACAATTATTTACGAGTAAACCTTGGGGTTTGAAGTGCAAGATCTTCATAATTTTTCACTTGTTTTCGTTCTCTGTCACTCGCTTTACGATTACGAGATAACTTGGTACTCTCAACAACGGGGGTGCGAAAAAAGGAACTGGCTGCCTTGTGCATATTTTGTGCGCTCTTGTAGATCGTTATCAATTTGATCACCAATAATTGCTTTTTCCGCATTTTAACTCTAAAATTAGATTTTCGCAACGAACAAAACATGGCAGCAGTGGCGACACCAAAACACGGCGGGCGAACGCAGAAACTTTCAACTGCCTTTGAAAATGGTTGTGTAGATCAACAGAACTCCTTCCAGTTCGAATGAAATTTGAAATTTCGAAGGTCATGCGACTGAAATATCCTTCCAAACGCTCGAGTAACACAGGTATCATAATCGTACACATATGTCTAGACTTCACCACACATGTTTCACCACACATATCCTCTCACAACACCACCAGAACATTGAAAGCACCGAACCAAACACGGCAAAAACAAGAGGAGGCTGCGTAGTACAATGCATCGGCTCATTCCACTAACGAGGGGAACGCCGAGTGGTGGCGCCATGCGTCCAGCTGCCCGGTCCTGATAAGCGCGTCTCAGCTGCTCACAGTGAAGCAATAATGGTTTCACGAACTTCGCAACCGCTTTTCGCGCGTGTTTTGAGTTTTTGAAGAAACGGACGACCCGAAACACATCGAATGCGCGCCGTTTTTTCGCAGCTAGGCAGCCGTGAAAAAATCGGCTGGCTGCACTCACTCGATTCCTCGGTGGAACGACACTTCCGGCAGGCAGTAATGACCGCCTTTATTCCAGTTTCGGTTTGAAAAAAAAAAACATTTTTGATCTTCGCTTACAATGCAGCGACGAATATTTCAGAGTCCAAGTTTCGCACGTGGCACCTAGTAAAGTAGTACTACCAGAAAACATTGGATTTACCCTGGCGAAAAGTTTCTTGCAGTTCACCTTTCACAGAGCTGCAGTCATCAACAACCGAACGCCGCATCAGACTGACTATTCCTGCCAAAAGGGTGCGTATACGGAACTTAGTAAGAATGCTTGCACACACACACAAAAAAGAAGCAAAAAGTAAAACAAACGATGATTCCATTGCTGGTAGAAATTGTATATATTATAGCATGGACAAATATATTTACTCGTACACAAAATACCCAAATACACACTTGTGCTACTGAACTGCCGCCGAAAATTGAAAAACTAAATCACATACCTAGTCTGTGCCAAAAGCAATCCAAGCTCCTTTTAACAGCGGAGCTCCGCTTACTCGCCGCAAGTTCAGTGTTGCAGGAAAAAATACCAAGAAAATTCCTAGCGCCACTGAGCACGAGTCTTGCGGCAACTGTCGTGCGTCCCCGGCACGCGCCATGGCTCTAGCAAAAAAAAAAAAAGAACTGGCGAGAAGCCTGTTGCGACAAGGGAGGGCATTGGTTTGGTGAAAGCGCCAGCATCGTTCCTCCATAATAAAGAGTGACCAATGGGGTGCAGGGCGCCACCGGCGAGAAGGGCGGTAGTTTCGGATGACCATTTTCGAATCAGAGATATTCATTGCTGGGATAAGCCGATGAGTGAGCGCTAGCGCAATAGCTGCATCTTCCGCAGTGACAGGTGAGCACGTTCGGAGAGTGAGTAAGTGGTAATAGGTTGCTTTTGAATCAAAGACAGCGGTGACTGCATAAGAGTCGTGACGGCAATAACTAGCGGCGTCCCCATAGGCGGTAGGCTGGCCCATGGATGCGCGAAGGATACATGGCCAGCCCACCGTCTATGCAGCCCACCGCCTATGCAGGACGCATGCGCGATATTCACGGGGTTTAATTGTATGCCCCGGTGCATATTACGGGGAATTGGTCGCACGAGCAGGAGATTGTGCAGGTCAGGAGGAATGTATGCTCTTGGGTCAGTAACAACGGGTGCATGAAGCCCAAGACATTCTGGGATGTATCTGCTAGTAGGGGCGGTAGAAAGGCGTGAAAGGTGACTCAATAAATGGGTTTCTATGAGCTCTTCAGTTGTGTTGTAGATGCGTAGGCGTTCCAATTTGGCAGTTAAATCACTTTGGGGGACAAGGGTGGTGTTTTGCATTATTTTCGTATGAGGCAGTCGATTTTAGAAAGCTCCGTTTTAGTTAGATTTATGTATGGGAGGGCGTATGTCAACAAACTGAGCATGAAGGCTTCAACCAGCCGAATTCCGTTATTCTGGAATTTTGTTATTCCCTTGTAGAGAGCTGTTATAGGACGGATGAGGCCAATATTTTAGTTCACAGATGAGGTGAGTTGAGATATAGCGCATATTGCCTCTGTTTCGCTATATGATCAAACCTAGGACTTTACTAAGCATAGGGACGCGTGGTACGAGATTATTCTACAATTATATTATTACGGCTGGAGTGGAGCGTGACCGGCGGGGGATGGGAGGGTCAAGAGCTCCGACATGCTTGGGGATCACTCAAGACCAGCCCGTGCCGCTTCTGCTGCGATGATGTCCGTCCCTCACTGAAGTGCCTCCTGAATTTGCGCATCAATTTGCGCATTCCTCCGCCGCACCAGAGAGTAATGTAATCTCATTGAGACTATGTCTAAGATGTGGAATTTCAGCTAAACGCTAAGGGATATTAAGAAGAGCTAGATTAAGAAGGAGAGGAGAAAGGACTGCTGCTTGAGGGATACCAAGTGAAGGGCCATACGAACACTATCTCATACTAATTCACCAACATGAATAATGGCACTACAATCAGTAAGGAATTCGTTAATATAAATGTAAACTCATTGCCCGGGGTTAGTCATTGCCAGATATATAGCTGGGTGTGAGACTGTGTCGAAGGCTTTGGTGAGATGTAGTGCTAGAACACCAGCTGTGTCTATCTTGAAGGCCGGGATAATGATCTCTTGTTGTAGATGCAGGACGAGATCCTGTGTCGCGAGGCTCTGCCTGAAGCCTGGCATGGTGTGGGGAAGTGCATTGGTTTTGGTGAGATGTTGAACTAAGCGGGAGTAGATAATGTGCTGAAGAACTTTCTCTATGCATGAAGTAAGGAAATGAGGCGGAGATATTCCAATGTCAATGGTATTCCATGTTTAGGTATAATGGCTATTTTAGCGTGCTGCCTTCAAGAGGTCCAAGTGCCCGTTATCCAATTGTTTAAGGGTGTAGATGTAGTTGTACAAATTTTGGGGGAGTTTATTCGTTACACCATCTTGCCCAAGTGTTTATCCAGGCTGAATCTTCATGAGTGCCGCTCTGAGCTGCATTTGTGGAATTTATCTGTCTATGTCCGGATTACTGCCGCCTGCATATGACAGGAGCTCCAAGATATCTTCTTGGGCTATGTAAAGTGTACGAAGACGTTCCAGGAATTGTGCATCTTCACCAGGAAATTGTTGGGTAATTTTCATGAGCCGATTATTAGTAGCTGTTGGCGAGTGACTAGGTTCCAGCACGTGTTTAAGGAGGGCCAAAGTACGCCTTATGATGAGATTACCTTTTGTCTTTTCGCATACCTGGCTACACTCTACGCGAGAAATTTCAGAGGTATATATGTCTCACTCTATCGTTGTAGCGAGAGAGGCTAACCTAACTTTTAAGCCACTTGTTATATGCCCGCTTGCGCCATCTACGCTATATGCTGCGATAGGCGTCCCGAAGGTGATACAAGCGGGCATCTACTAGTTCCGCAGGTGTTCCTGAGTCTACGATGCTGTCGCGAGTGCGTTTTTTATCGATAATTTCACTTCCCAGGTATGATAGGTGTCAGAGGACAGTCAAGGAGTTCTGACTCCGCACAGGTTTCCATAAAGGCATCCAAATCTTTAAGGCATTGTCGATGGTGTCAACGCACGATTTAAGATGGGAGCCGTAGGTCGAGTCGTATAATGAAGTTATCGCTGCCGAGAATATGTGCCGTGCAGAGCTATTTAACTTCTCAGACCCCACGCGACAAAATAAGGTCCGGGGAAGTATCTTTTCGCATACTATAGCGGATTGATTGCATACGTTAGCAGAATGATTTCTGAAAAACTATGTATAGTGATGCCACAAAAACGATTTTCTCTGGAAAGGTATACTTTTGTGATGCCCGTTGCTGTCTCTAACCGGGGCTCGGACTTGTCAAGTGAATTAATTTTCCTTTTTTCCCGAGCCCCCCGCTTGTCGGAAATAAAGTTCCATCCGCCCGTCCGTCCATCCATCCGTCCGTCCGTACGTCCATCCCTACATCCATCCATCCATCCATCCATCCATCCATCCATCCATCCATCCATCCATCCATCCATCCATCCATCCATCCATCCGTCCGTCCGTACGTCCATCCATCCATCCATCCATCCATCCATCCATCCATCCATCCATCCATCCATCCATCCATCCATCCATCCATCCATCCATCCATTCTTGCGGGGGTGGAAGGATCGGACTCGATATTTTTAAGCACTGACCCTGGGTTAGCTTCCATAAGAAACGGTCCTTGCGGGTAGCCTGCGTGGAACCCCAGGCTGTGTGTGGGGCATTAAAATCACATAAATAACAGAGGGTGAGGTAGCGAAGCCTGAATAGCAAGATGAAAAGTTGCTTATATATGTGTCAGTGCGCAAGGCGACCGTATACGTTGAGAATATACAATCGGGAGGCTTTGCGCTTGGAGGGGTAGAGGGCAGCCAAATCATGTAGAATAAAAATGCTGTCAAATTATGAGCATTCGGCGGGAATATTACGTTGAACCAACACTGCAGTGTATGGATTATCCATAGATTGGGAGACGTGGTAACCCATCAACTTGACGTTTGGTGCAGGTTTTTGCAGTGCTATTGCAACAGGGGCTTTATGTTCCGTGGAGAGAAGTGAGGGCAGGTTGCGGCGTTTGCGGGTAAAGCCTCTGCAATTCCACTGCCAAACAGAACACTCGGGGTTCCGCTTATTCATTGTCAAACAAATAGGTGAAAGGGCGTATTTTGGGGCATATTCAGTTCGCAGGTAGTGGCGACGATTCCCCGCATGCGATTACGTATGTACATCGGCATGAAGCGATTCAATGGTTGCCTGCATGGCTGCCTGGTTGGCCAAGAAAATTTGGTAGAGCTGTAGGTATTCTTCCCTCTACTGCGCAAGAGCTGTTCTGCATGCAGTCTCGATCACAGAGAGGCGATCGCGTGATATGGTACGTGTAGTGTCGGAGGTAGTAGGGTTAGCCGTGGCTTTGCACTTAATTTGGGATGGGATGGAAACATCCTGGGAGGCCAGGGTTCGCTGCTCCGGTTGCACTGAGGGCATAACGGGGGAGTGTGTAGTTTCTTTAGGAGGCTATTTCTGTGTCTCAAGGCTCTATTTTCTCGCTTCAAAAAGAGAATTTCTGCCCAGGTAGCTTGTAATTTTTCATAATTTCAGGTTTCGTGGCATAGCAACAGACATAGGAGGGTAATGATGATGATGATGGAGCACTGAGGGGTGAGCGCTGGCAGCTCACCTTTGCCTTGTCGATGCCCGATGGAGGGAGCTGGGTGGTGCCTGCGTGACACGGAAGGTCTGGTCGTCCATAAGGAATAGTCTCTGAGGTGTTGACAGGCTGCAACGGAGGAAAGCCCGCGGCATAAAGACTTCCCGCAGAGGCTGCATTCTTAGCGCACGACACAGCAAGTCGGCGCAGGTGCTAGCGTTTGGGACACGCCGGTGTTTTAAAGCATGAGGGCCCTCACAAACGATGCATTTCGGCATACATGGATGCTTTTCGGGGGCATTGACGATTCCGCAATTTGAGCACTGAAAGAGGTCTTGTATGGTTGGGCAGACATCGCGTTGATGTCTTGGTCACTAGCATAAAGTGCATGGTTCGGATTTTTGGCAGAAAGACTCGCACTGGTATGTCGCGGCGCGATACAGAACGCATGGTTCCATAAAAAAATTTGGACTATGTTAGTGTCATTCAGCCTCCCGTCGTGGAGCACTCCAAATATAGGGTTGAAGTGGCAGATGCTACGAAGAATTTATCCTTGGGTTTCGTCGGCTGGGATATTTAAAATTACTCCCGTCGCTGTATTAGTTAGGGCGGGCACGTTCGTGGAAAAAGAAGTATTGTTTTCTATTCAAAGTTGCCGCCTCGAACTTCGCGTAGTTCTGTGCTCGCCTTTCGTCGGTAGTGCTAGCAATTATGAAATTCGCACTCGCGTGAGTGCGAATTTCGTCTTTATGGGGACCCAGTCCCGCTTGCTTTCGCACGGTGTCAGCAAGAGTAACCAGAGGGATTTGAGTGAGGGCTAGACCACTTCTCGGTCGAAGGATGAATTTGATGTCTTCTTCCAACAAAAGGAGCCCCGGGTGAATGGTCCGCGCCGGTTGACGGCGGCGTCGGTTGGAAGAGGAGTTATGAGGAGATGCGGTGGCAGAATTTGCCTGGAGCGATTGTCTACGAAGGGATTGTTGGCGGTGATGCATCATAACCCACGAGTGGTGGGCGAGGTCCTCCGGGCCCATGTCGTCTCCCTCGGCGATAACTTCCATCATGTTGCCGAGACGCTGACCGTGGCCAGTGCCCTCGTGCAGCGGAGTTGAGGCTAGCTCACTCACTAGTGCACTCGTACACCCCCACTCAAAACTACAGAGTGGGGAGTGAGCCTCGCCATCATTTTAGACTGGCGAGTGTGAGTGCGTGTGCGAGCCCCAAGCGCAGTAAGCCCCGCTCACCCCTCGTGAGTGCGAGCGACACTCGCGGCGAGCCCCACTCACTACTCGCCAGTGCACGCACGCTACAAGCGCGATTTACAGGGATTACCGCGGTGAGCGCCAGTAGTGCGCTTGTACTCGCTGTTCGCTATTCGCCGCAGGAGCCGCTCACTGTGATGGTTGTTATTGGCGGGACTGCTTTTAGCTTTGAAAGTATGTCATCACTTAGCTCCTGCTATGGGGCACCCTAGAATTAATCATCTGGCGGCTTTTTGATTTAGGAAATATGATTTGAATGGCCTCCTGCCGCCGGCTCGGTTTCATGACTCATGGATGGTCTTCTGCACACACTCGCGTGCGAGGGGAGACGACGATTGGTGTGCGCGAGCGCGAGTGAGTGCGAGCGGTGAGGGCGAATGTTGAGCGTGTGTGAGTGCGAGAGGTGACGGTCAGCGATGAGCGTGAGTGCAAGAGAGTGCGAGTGGTCACGGCGAGTGGTGAGCGTAAGCGCAAGTGGGGGCGAGTGGTGTAGGCGCGTAGTGAGGTGAGTGCTAGTGACTGCGAATCGGGATGGCCAGCGGTGAGTGTGTGCGCGAGTGACTGCATGTGGGGACGGCGAGTGGGGACGGCGAGCGGTGAGCGGGGGCGCGAGTGATTACAAGTGGTCACGGTGAGGGGTGAGGGTAAGTGCAAGAGGGGCGAGTGGTGGAGGGCGCGTAGTGAGCGTCTGTGAGAGTGAGTGCGAGTTGTGAGGACGACCGGTGAGCGTGAATGTGAGTGAGTGTGTGAGGAAAAAATATTTTTCTATGCCAGTGTGAGTAAGTGGCGCCCAGTTTTGCCGACGTATGGCCGAGGCTGACGCCACGGGCTGTGGAATGCATCCGGTGGCCACTGCCGGCGGTCGCCTGTTGTGTAGATCTTGAGGAAAGTGGTGTCAGGAGAGTCCTTAAATTATGCCGAAACGAGTCGTGTGGAAAACAGGTAGTCATCCACTGCTGGTGTGAAGTGGTCAAGCAAGATGCCAGAGCCAAGCCCGGGCGCGTGTGCCTGTGTCCACACACAAACACATATTGACCACAGTGACCAGAAAGCGATAATGCTAAATATGAAAAGACACCCCGCTCGGGAGAGGTCACCGTGGCCGCTGCATTGTCTAGAAGTCATGGATAATTCGAGACATGGCTACAAGTGTGCCACTCCTTCCCGAGAGGACTCGCACATCTCACGACCGCTACCTCGAGTCGATTGATGACGAAGAGCTGTTAAATGTTTACAATGCTGAGGATGACTTTGTATCCACTATACTCGACACGAAGAGGACGACTGCCTCTTCGATGCATTTGACGATTACTAGAACGTCACCTATTCAAACAAACAATCTTACTGAAATTTAACTACGTGCCCGGCAATGATTACCCACAACAGCCTCGCCATTTAAGTCTGTCTCGTAAATCGAAGCTTCCATGAATTCTTTTTTTTTCTGTTTCAACATGGCGTTTGGGAAGCACTGCCACAGCATATTTAGCATACAAGTAGGAGAGAGAGAGAGAGAGAGAAAACTTTATTTAGTGGCCCGATAGTGTTCAGAGGGTCAGCGGTTGAGCCCAGCTTGGACCCGACGGTGACCCCCTGTGGCCGGGCCGTTCATGGAGGTGGTTGCTGTGGCGGATCTCGCTGAAGCACTGGAGGTCCCGCACGGATCGCTAGAGCCACAAGCGCCTTCTGGGTGTCCTTATTGGGGCTGAGCAGCGCGGCCTCCCAGTCTGATTCGTTGTGAATAAAATTGTGGGTCTGCATAGTGGGGCACTGCCATAACATGTGTTGCATATTGGCCCAGACTCCGCAGGATGGACAGAACGGGCTGTATAAGCTAGGGTGTATTCTGCTGTACAGTGCTGGGGAAGGAAGGGTGTTTCGTCTGGATTTGACGTAGTGTGGTCGCTTCGTATCGAGTGAGTGAGGCGTGCGGGTGTGGGTAAATGCGTCTAGCGTCCTTGTAGTAAGCTAGGACAATCTTGAAAGCTAAGGAGGGGTGCTGAGAGCAGAGTAGTGGCCGGATGATCTGACGCCTGGTTGCTGAGCTCGCAGGCCAGCTCATGAGCCACCTCATTCCCCTCCAGGACCGAGTAGGCGGGGGTCCAAAGGAGACGTATGGGAGGTAAGTTGGGGGTCTCGGGGATGGTGCGTAGTATGCGAGCAGCTGGGGGACTGCACTTGCCGTTCGTAATGTTTCGCAGGGCGGTCTGAGAGTCAGTTAGGATGATTCCAGGAGAGGCACTGCGAGCGATTTGTAAAAACCGCAAGGGCGATGGCTGCCTCTTCTGCGTCTGTGATGTCGCCATGGGGCAAGGTGCATGCGACTTCCTGGTTATTGGGAAAGTTAGATGTGGCAGCGCAAAGGGCGGGGCGTCCTTTATATGGGGAGGCGTCCGTATACCACACATGTGAACGGGTCTTGAGGAGGCGGGTGAGGTACCTCGTTCGTGCCCGGCGCCGACCATCCTGCGAGCCCGCTTGCATGTTCTTGGGAAGAGGGGGCGCTTCTATCACCGCTTGTAAAAAGGCAGGCACGGGTTGCGCAGAAGGGTGTTTCAAATGGGATCGTGCGGCCTAGCCGTTGTAGGATTTTTCTGCCCGTAGGCGTGAGTGCGAGGCGGTGCATGTGAGAAGTGCGCTGAGCTTCGATGAGCTCATCAGCTGTATTATGGATGCCAAGCTCCAGAAGGCGGTGGGTAGGGGCCGTTCCGGGAATTCCTAGCACCTGCTTGTAGGTACGGCGTAGAATTATATTGAGCTTTTCTGTTTCAAGTCGAGTCAGCAAGAGATAGGGGGGGCATAACTTATCTTGGAGAGTATAAAGGCTTGCACGAGGCGAAATAGAGTGTGTTCGGAAATTCCCTGCCGCCGATTAGCTACCCGAGTGAGCATGCACCCCGACCTGGGTGGCATGAACGTCGAGGCGGCGGATGGTTTCTGAGTTGAGACCGTTGCTTGAATGTGCATCCCCAATATCCGAATAACGGGAACCTGAGGTATGGGCGTTCCCCTGCTAGAGTATAACTGAATGCTCTGGGGGGGGTGGAGGGGTGTGACGGCCTGGGTAGATAACTAACAATTCAGATTTTTGTGGAGAGCACTGTAGCCCCTTGCTGTTGGCGTAGCATTCCACTGTCCCCATGCCGGCTTGAAGGGCGTCCTGGATGTCGCCGTCTCTGCCCCCGGCTATCCATAGAGTAATATCGTCCGCGTATAAGCTGTGTCGGAGATTAGGTATCTGGCTAGGGCTGGCGGGAGATCCCGCATCGCCACGTTAAACAGGAAGGGCGAGAGCACTGATCCTTGGGGAGTCCCCACATCGCCCAGCAGGATGGAATCGGTTTTGAGGTCCCCGATTGCAAGGCGTGCCGTACGGGGAGATAGAAAATCCTGTACGTAGTTGTAGGCTCTTGGGCCGACGTTTCATGTCCGTGAGGCCGCGTAGGATGGCGTCATGGGCTACAATTATCAAAGGCACTCTGAGATCCAAACTAAGGACGGCCCGCGTGTCCCTGTGGCGAGGTTTTCCGGTGCCCAGTATGATGTCATGGTGTAGCTGTATCAATACAACCTGCGTGGAGCGTCCCTGGCGGAAGCCGTACATGGTTTCGGGGAGTAATTGGTGTGTTTCCACATATGCAGTAAGACGGTGGAGAACCATGTGCTCGAACAACTTCCCTAAGCATGATGTTAGCGAGATGGGACGAAGGTTCTCGATTTTCAGGGGGGGCTTTTCCTGGTTTTGGGATGAATACGGTGATCGCACTTTTCCAGTCATCCGGACCACCCCGTCTGTCCAGCATTTGTTGAAGTAGGCTGTGAGTGCCGTGACAGAGGCGTCGTCCAAGTTCCCAAGTGTCTTATTGGTGATCCCGTCGGAACCAGGTGCCGATTGCGTACGTAGTTGGGCCATGGCTATGCGGGTGTCAGACTCTGTACGCTGCATCAAGCGTCGGATTGGCTGTGCCGTGATATGTGCGTGCAACCGACGGGGGCGCTTGAGTAATGTAGCGGGCTGGGAGCGCTGAAAGGAGTTGCTGGGGTTCGTCTGGATATTGGTGCAGGAGTTTGAGAAGTTCCTGTCGTTGGGATGTTCTGCTCTTGGTGTCGTCAATGAGATGACGGAGTATACGCCAAGTGCGTGAGGCACTCATATTAGTTCCCAGATGTTGGCAGAATGAGTACCATTGCTGTGCCGTTACGTGAGCGGCGTGTTTCTCTATCTCGCATTGAAGTTGTACAATTCTACGGCGGAGCACCCTGCTACCCGGTCGGGCACGGTACCGTCGCTGGAGGCTAGATTTGGCTTCCCACAACCGTAGCAGACGGGAGTCCGCCTGTTGGATCTGAGCTTCCTGTGGTATTGTGCGGGTGTGGTGTTGAACGTCCTGCCGTAGCTGGGCCACCCATTCCGAGATATTCTCTATGGGTTGAGCGAGTTCGGTGCCCTGCAGTCGCGCCTTGCGGAACTCCGGCCAGTCAACGAGTTGCTGAGTAACGCCAGCACGACGTCTGCATAGCGGCGTCTCTAAGTGAATGCTCAGGATGTAGTGATCACTACCCAGGTCGACCCTAGTGTTGGTCCAAGTAACGGAACGGTGATGATTTCGAATAAAGGTGAGGTCGGGGGTGGTGTCCTGTGTGGTACTCGTACCCCGCCTTGTGGGTTGCATCGGATCGGTCAAGAGCGTAAGACGGTCTTGTTGTGCATCAAGCCATAAGCGGGTGCCCTTCGCTGTGTTCCGTCCATAGCCCATGCTGTGTGTGGGGGCATTGAAGTCGCCCCAGGACAAGGAGCGGGGAATGATGGCCTGCCAGATCGGCCGCATGTCGAAAAAGTTTAGAAAAACGGTGAGCCTGCCGGGGGCTGCTGTACGTATTAAGTATAAAGACGCTGCTCTTGCGCTGGCCCGTGGTGAAAACCAGTTCCACCAGCACGTGATCGGCCCCCCTCGACTCCCATGGTATGTTGTATAACTGGGATATTGCGACGGACCAGCGTGGTGACCAGGTGGTGGGGGGTGGCTGGCAGGGACAGTATCTAATGGGGCAAAAGGCACGGTAGCCTGCGAGTTTGGCGGTGCCATATGTCTCTTGTAAGTGCAATAACATCTGGTACAGCGTCGTTCCCCACTGCATTTAGGTGCTGTTGAAGGACGTCGCGCTTCTTTCGGTAGCTTCTGCAGTTCCATTGCCAGATAATTATGCTGCTATAGGGTCGTCGGTTATCTGTCCAATGTTAATCCCCGAGAGTATTCTTAGGTAATGCAATATGCTCTAGGAATGTGCTTGTGTTGGGCTCAGGGGTGGGACGCGTGTACGGCTTGTGCTTAATTGGGCCGCCGCCACCGGAGACCGGCTGGCTCTGCGTGTTTTCTAGAACCGAGATTCGGGCTTTCATGGCTGAGAATTCTTTTGCGATAGTATTGGTGAGATCCGTGAACATGCCCTTGAGCTCCTCCAGGCGGTCGTTCATTGCATGTTCGGTTTTCTGTTCGAATTGTTGTAGTTTAGAGTCCACGACTTGCTCAGTTGTATACTGAGCATCCTTGGGTTTAGCATCAAGTCCCTTACGACGTTTGGAAGACTGTATAGAGGCGATTTCGGGCTCCGAGTCGGCGGGTGTGGGTATGTCGCTGGGAGCTCACTGCGTGCAATTTCAGATGGGGTGTGCCGGGCTGACTCCGAAGGAAGTGTAGTAGTGGTGTCCATGTTCTCCTGGGACGAGAGCTGTCCTGCCGCCTGTCGGGCGAGTTGTGTACGTAACTGAGTGTTCTCTTCCACTAGGAGTTCAATCATTTGCCTGAGCTTAACTAATTCTTGCTGTACCGGGTCTACCTTATGTACGCGATGTGTGGACTGGGAGGCCAATTCTGCCCAGCTCACCTTGGGGGGCGCAGCGAAGCTTCTAGCGCCTGATGCTGCGGACCGGATCTGGCGTCGGCCGGAGCAGCTCCGCTGGCGAGTGGGAGACGAGGTGGGATGGCGAGCGGTAGACAAGCTCTGGCGCTGTTCTGGAGGAGGGCTGTGCTGGCGTCCACTAGGTTTAGGCGTCGGAGAGCGTCCGAGCGTGACGAGGCCCCCCTTGTTTGTAGATCTTCGCTTAGAGCGGGAGCGGTGCTGAACCCCTTGGGGTGCGGCGGGGCCTGCGAGACGCGGGACGGAGGTCGAACGGTCCCGTGGGGTGCCTGAGGTATCCCGGTCCTTGCTGTGAAATGATCGTCCGGGAGTGTGCCTTCGGTGTCGTTCTTGATCCCAGCGGCGTCGTTGCAATATGTAGGGGGTGCGATACCGCTGTTTGCACGTTTTGTCGCCCGTCTTGTTGTCTAGGCCACAGATGGCGCAACGTGGGGTGCAAGGATGGACAGGAGTTGGATCGCGAAGACCACATACCGGGCATACTTCGAGAGTATAATTGTCTGCTTTGGGGCAGACGTCGATACGGTGTCCGTATGCTGCGCATCGCTCACAAACTTCGTGCTTTTTCTTATGCAGATAGCATTTGTATTCAGTCCCACGGTAATAGACGTAGTAGGGGACGGTGCCACCCTCGAAAGCGATAATCACTGAGCGGGACGTGCCGAGGCGTCGGGCTTGCAGGATGGTAGGGTTGCGGCTGTTGACGAGACTGCGGGTGATGGCGTCGGCGTCATCAGTATCCGGAATATTGTGTATGACGCCCTTCGCCGTACCTTCGGGTGGGGCCGTGTAGGCGCTCACTGCATGAGTTCGGTCCCCGAGACGAAGCGAGTCGATGCGCCCATAGAGAGTTGCTCTGGTCAAGCTAGGTGTGCTGACGACGATGACGTTGCGGAGGTTGTTAATGCGTAAGGTGTCGGCTTGCGCTTCTTCCAGATTCACGCCGGCTGCGTTGCGGATGCTGTCGTGGAGCACGGCGTGGCTGCATCGTTGTAATTCGAGATTATTCTTCGGGCGGAGAATGATTTTCACGTCGGTCGGTGGAAGTTCCGGTGCTCGACGCTCTTTGCGACGGCCGCGAGATTTGGAGCGAGGGCGGCCATCTTGCCTGCCTCTTCTCGCGTCGACGTGGTAGCCGGCGCCATGTTGTCCTTTGTTCGGCGACGTTAGGGTTAGCTGGGCCAGCTCACGGCGGCCTCGTCGGCGGTAGCTTTCGATCCAACCCGCAGCATTATTATAATCTTCAGGTGAGATAGACTCACCCTCGATCTCGACAGTCGGCATGTCGGCGGCTGCTTCAGACGATGGAGCTCTGCGAGCGGTGTCACGTAGCCGTGGCGGCGAGCACGGCCGCCTCGCCGGCGGTCACACTGCTGAGTACGCTCAACTTATGCTGCTCACTGTCATAAAAATCACCTCGCCGGGTAGCGGAAGACTTGCGGAAGACGATCGAGTGGTCCGCGGCTCAATCGAGGTAGATAAATACCACTGGGAGTTAATTAGACGCGGAGCCGTTGTGAGATGCGACTGCTCGTCATGGCCCCCTACCGGCGGCCCCCCACAAGTAGGAGACTCAAGTAGGAGACTCGCGCCACGAAAGCGCGGAAAGGTTGGATTGGTTCAATAAGTCAGAAATCGTTAGCTTTCATTTTCATTGTTTTGTCGACTCGGGTGGCGTAGCGTCTCCAGATTTGCCCTGGCCGACGTCACGCCCGGTCACTTTGAACTCACGTTGGGAGTAGTCAATATAATGTTTTCCCAACAGGTGCAATAACTACCGCTCACTGGCTGTCTGGGAGTAATTGTGAATTGTTAATGGATGTTACAAATGAGAATTTCCCGCCTTAACTGTAGCTATGGCTATGTAACCGCCACTAAATGAGCGATTCGGGACATTTCGTCGGCGGTACTTCGGGATACATATCAAGACACCTGCACCCGCGGCCATTTGTTCGTTTCGGGCGTGTTGTTTAAGAGAGAGAGAGAGAGACAACCTTTAATAGAAAAGGATGACCACTGGTCACGATGGGGGAAAGGAATGGGGAGGGAGGGTAAGAGAAAATAAAAAAATAATGCTGGTCGTTCTCAGTAGAGTCAATAACTGGGCCAGTTCTTGGAACCTGCAATTCATGGGCCAGTTCATGGTGATCGCAATGGGGTTTGTGCACATACACCAGTTCGTTCGGGGGAGGACCCGCTCAAACAACCCGTGCCAGACCGCTTTTAATTGAATAAAAGGTGGCATAGGGTTAGATGTGGTGACGCTTACGGCGCCCTAAACATTTTGCCGATTGAAAGCAGCCACTTTATAATAACCGTAACTGCTCGTCATGCGTGTTTCGTTGTGATAAATTATTCAATTCAGTATTATGTTGAGAAAGCAAAACCAGTGTTCGGCGGATTTTATTTTCAGTACTAGTAGAAACGTCTTTTTGCTTATTTTGCAGGGAAGTCTAGCGGGCCAGAGTGAATGGATTCGAAGTACATCCACCAGACGTCGAGCGCGGAACTAGGACGTTCGGCTGTCGAAAGGACGTCCTATGGATATCTGGTCCAGGAGGTGGAGTCGTCTTAGCAACATATTTTAGTATGATTTTTTTTAGTTTTTCTACATTAGCCTAAGAGGCACAGCGAATTTTACCCCAGATCTAATGCGAGCGCATTGCTCCGGAGCAAGCCAGCGCGATTCTTCCTCGACGCGCACCGATAGACGCACGATGTTTTGGGCGGAAGCTAGTGAAGGACAGCTTTCTGTGAAAAATTTGTGATTCTCTGCCGTATAGTTCTGCTCGGGACCGTTCCCACACTCATGCTCTGGATATTTCTGCGAGTAATATTTCTGAGGAAGAACCAATATGTAAACGCGCCGCTAAGAATACAGACGAGTATGCTAAGTTACCTGGGAATAAACATTTGCATCTTAAGTTCTGTAAGGAAAATCCCCTAATGTCCTTTCCAGACACTTCTGAATGCTACCCGAATCGGAATAAAGGACTTTCACGATTCAACGGGCCGATAGTCTTCACTCCCTTGACAGTGTAATTTGATGAACTCTTATACTTTCGGCCACCGATGCTTCTCCAGGAAGGCACTTGGAGATTTCAGGTTGCTAGGTCTAGAGGCCTGTTTTAGGCGCGAAGCTCCTCTTGCTCGGGCCCTGTCCCGTCCCTCGTTGCTGCTGTATCCGGCACATTAATGATGATTGTGGCAGGATGCCCCTAGGGATTGGCCAACCAAAGAGTGGCCGAAGAGGTCAAAACGTTCAACGCGTTCCTTGCAACCCAACAAGGAGGAGAGGAAGAAGAAGATGTTGCCGTTCGTCGCCTGTGAGCTAAGACACGTACCGGGGGTACGCGACACAAGACGGTCTGCAAAAGGCGACGGCCAAGGTGGCTAAAATGTCACACACCAAATGCGCCAACTTACCTATGGAGATTCTCATCGTCCCAAACAAGCCGTACATAATCACCACAAACATCGACGTCGTCGACGGGCTTGTCAACGGAGCGGTGGTAAGCTTGACTGTAGAGTCTTTTTATGATGTGCGGGCGAATGTTTCACGGTTTTACCGATAAGCATTTTAGCCTCGCCCCTCTCGTCATCATTCACTTCGTGGAGCTGGCGGGATTTTTTTCTTTGGGAAAATGTTTAGAAGCTTGGGATGTTCGTCCTCACCCGGACTCATCCTATAGAAAGCACCATCAGGAGAGGATTCCGGCCAGGAAACATGAAAAGGCTAAGTCCAGAAACGTTGCGTCGATCAAAATCAGCACGATTTATTGGTCACGGTTTTTTATGGGCATGGGTTATTGCCGGCAAATCTTTCGACGGTGTCACACAGCCATTTGAGGCGCCGAAAACGGCCAGCATCGCTGAAAGTGTAGAGGCATTCAGTCTCTCCGCTGTCGTAATTGACGTCGTAGGCAGCAAGAGAATACGTTCGAAATTCATTTATACAAAACTGAAACAGAACGAAAAAAACGAAGTTGTCTCAACTCCGCACGGACAGGGTTCCGTGACATGGTTCTTCAAATCTACATGTCTCACACCCATTATGCTGCATTACCCTATGTTGACTAATGTTGCCGGCGCCTCGACATAGATGCTGTTTTGATGCCAGTATTACCCGCGTAGCATCCAGGAAAACCAACTTCATTAACGTAAACTTTAGAAAAAATTTCATATCATGCTCATCAGTGAGCGGAAGAGCTCAGGGCTCACCGTTATGTCTCTCGAAGAAAGAGATCCCCATTGCGCTCCTAGTCAATTTGTGTAGTCTAGTCTTGCGAACCTGCGCTGCCTCATCGATCACGGAAGAATCCGGCTAACCGTTCCTGTTTATGATGATGAAAATGATGGTGACTTCAATTGGCGCAAGGGCATTAATGCCAAAGGGCGCCAGTAGTGTGATACTATTATGTGAGTATAAATATGAGCTAAAGAATATATTACAGTGGGCATCTAAAACTTTTGTAAAAAAAGAACAAGATTGCGAAAATTGGTGTAAAATGCAAAGTAAAAAAGAAATGGCACCAATGCAAATTTTCCACAGGTGCTCACGCCACCGCATTTGGGTTAGCAAGCACCGACCTTTGCCGGATCAAGCTTTACATATCGCCTGCACTCTAAGAAATCGGGGGAGTATTCGAAGAGTCCAACAGTCATTGTACTCTTAAAAGCGTTGGAGCACTCCCCTCGTAAGCAGCGGGGAGTTGGATGCAATGTCCGCTTCTAATGAGAAAGAGGAGCAAAAACTCCCACCTCCCCTCGCGGGAACTCCTGTATAGATGCGACGCATAGGCGGAGGGGCGAATGGACCGCGTTTTATAGCGTGCAAAACGTTGAGGGGACTGCGTAAGCCGGTCCCAGTCGATGACGACGTTGGCGTTCTTGTAAAGCGGCGTGGGCTCTAGGTGTTTGAGCCAAGCGTGGATGTTGCTTCGCCGGAGAACGGCACACCGGTTATATGCGCAGCGCGCCCGAAGTAGAGGAAACCGCGGAAGAAAGAGTACTGCACATGCGCCGGCCCCAGCGCGTCTGCCGCGGCTATGACGCAACGTGCCGCGGCTATGACGCAACACAATCCAACACAATCCACTTTAATCCAATCCAATCCAAATCCAACCCAATCCAAGCCAAACCAAGCCATTCTAATCCAATCCAATCCAATCCAATGCCCCTCACGAGAGTTTTCGTTATCGGAGAGGAGAGGGGTGAGTGGCGGAGAGCGCAGCTGGCGCGGCGAGGAGAAAGGGGGAGGGGTGGACAACGCCGATGACGACGACGACGACGACGACGCCGGAGGGACAAGGCGAGTGAATCAGATGCTCTGCATCTAAAACTGACTGCGTACTATTCTCGTGTGGGGCGGAGTGCAGCCACAGTCCCGCTCCTGCACCAGTGAAGAGTAAACCTTCGCATCGTCTCCCTCTCTCCAGTACGAAGAGTAAAATTGCAATTTTATTCTTGTCCAGTGCGTGAGTAAGCATGGAGATGTAATCTTACCATTTAGGGACACCAATTCATCAGCGCTGTTTCATTTGCATACGTATATATTATATAATTTAGCTGCGTAAAAAGCCCCGATTACTTTCTCCGTGCATTCTAAACGTACAAGAATATGAATTCGTGTAACGATTGCTCGCAGCGTTCAGGGACATGAATGGAGCAAGCTTAACCAAACTAAAAAAAAAATGCATGTCTCAATATTGTTTTCCTTTTTTTGTTTTGTTTTTCCTGTCATGGCTTCGTTAACGACAGTTCAAAAGTTGGTAGACTGTACATCATAAAAGGTGCGCACCACGGAGGAATGAATACTGCACGCCGATTTCAGCGGAGCTGCCGGCCATTTCGACTCCCGTTGCGCGAGGCGCAGTGCATGCCAAACATGCATGCGTGCGTAAAGGCCAGATTACATGGAGCGAATATGCGACGAAAAGACGACGAACAATGCCCTGCGGCGCGCGCCCGACGCCCGCTGCTTCGGAAAAAACGTCGTCCGCCGCCGATCAAGCTGGGTCAGAAAAGTTCGTCGGCGGCGAGCGGCAAACCGAAGGAACCAATCTACGGGCCGCTGCAGACGGCCGCTTTGGAAGAGTTTGATAGACGTACGCTTGTCCCGCGCCTAGTCGAGCTAAAACAAAAGGGATTGCAATTCTGAGATCGATTGAGGAAAATGGTATTGCAAGTGAAGTCCGCGCTGTTTTCATAGCTCAAGCCGCAAGAGCAACATGGTCCTGCCCCAACTACCGTGGCTTGTGTCGCCGAGATATGCATGTACGGTAGCTTTTATTAGGTTAAATAAAGAAAATCCGGCTAGATAACTTGTATTAACAGCAACATGTGGCCAATCTGTAAGATCGGCGTGTGAGGAACAGGCGATATCACTTCGAGGGCATCTCAAATACAACAAAATAGAAGCAGCCAGTTGTACGTATTAAGTGCCAGGCATGACATGCCCTATTTTGCTCTAAAGCGCCCTTTGGCGAGCTGGAGTGGAGGTAGAACGCCAGTTCCATGTTCTGGGAGGCGCTGTTGCGAATCTCTTCGGTGACGCTCTTTTTAAAGACGATAGTCCTTCTTGGGATACGTAAACCCAGAAATTTTGGTCTGTCTTTAGTCTGTCTGTATGTCTTTCTGTGACTCGATTCAGCCACCCGGCCAAAGTGAAACGAAGTCTGCGCAATAGTCTTATATACTCACAGCCAAATTTAAACGTCTATGTCCGATGTATATATGTTCATACTTGTCAACATTTTTGAAGAAAACAAGACATTACTCAAATATAAGAAAGAAAATTAATACACAAGGGGTATTTACAGTGTTCCTTTATAAAATAATTCATAGATGCTTGATTTCTGCGAAATGAAATACAATATCCACTGCAGAAAAAAATTCACACTGTCGCCTGCTGTCGCACGCGCCACTGTAGCTGCTGGCGGCATTTTAAGAAATCAAGCGGCAGCAGTTACGAAAGGTTACACTAGATAGGTTACGCGTTCTTCTTGGAACGCACATGGACAAGGGCAACGCGGTGCAATTAACGTTGAAGTAGGGCGCCTCGATTCACGCGCGTCTCCACCGTACGGCAGCGCTGGCATAGAGGCACCCGGCCTGGAGCAGTGGAACGCGGTAAATTTAAATTGACTTGAGCAAACCTTCATCGTTTTTAACTTGGGAGGAGCGTGACGCAAAATGAACAACATTTGAGGTGAGGGGGAAAGCGAAAGGAGGCATTTACTTGGCAAATGTCGATAAAGACAATCGTCTTGTGTCGACATTTGCAACGAAAGGGGCAGATACGCGCCCATTTTTTTTATTTTTTTGCTGCCTTTAGCGCTTTTGAGAACTGAAAATGCATCTTCAGTAGAAGAAACGCCCCCGAGACACGCACAATCGTGAAACGACGTACAACCCTAGAGGGAAGCTCCTTCATTCGGCCTGTTTACTGAACGCCGACGTTGATTATGGGCATAGAGTTAGCCACACCCAGAGCATCCCAGCGGTGGCACGGCGGTGGACGCCTTGTCTTCATAGTGCACCCTGACCATGGAGGAAAGAAAAGCTGAGCTCGACAAACATACGGCGTCCTGCCACGGCTGATTTTCAGCCGCGCGAACTTCGTCGTGAAAGTTTGCTCCATGTATTCTGGCCTATAAGGCGTCGGCGGCGATCGCGACGATCTCTCGCGTCTACGGTGAAAACCGACACAGGCGGTGTACCCGCCAAGACCGGGCGGGCGACTCAGTGATCGCGTCCGACCGTGATGTCCCGCCAGCGCGGAATACAGGGCTGCGCTTTGTAAACAATGTGCTACTCACGAAGTGGACTTTAAAATAGACGCTTCACGCAACATGGGAAGTTGGACCTGCCTTTATCGTCATATGTCCTTCGACACAGTAAGACGCGTGCTCGCCCACTTCTTGTATGCCTGTTCGTCAGCGCTAGAACACGAACGTGCGAGCAAGCCGTATATTCGTTCGTTCGTGCATGCGTGGAATTAGTTTTTCTTTCGGAAAAATATCACAGCGGTGGCAGCCCGAAGGCCGATACCGGAAATATGCGCACTGTGGAACGATGCGCGCGCAATTGGCCGGAGTGCATTCGCGGCCTTCGCATGCTTCGCACCTTGAGCTTGGGATCTTTCGCTGCTGTGACGACCACGGATTTGTCTACCGGACAAAGAAACGCTGGCGGGAAGTAGAGGTAAACCATTAGTTAACCCTGTCTTCTTGCCTTATGTATTTAACGAAGCAGAGTTGCTGCCTAACTTCGGTCCGCGGAAGAGGTTAGCCCAAACGTTTTCTTGACTCATCTTGACCGTTGCGTAGGTTTAAAATGCGGCTTTTGGACTAGTGTACAAACAGCATCAATTCTTGCACCATTTAAATCTCTTTGTTTAGTGAAGTGTTGGTATCCTAGCCGAATGTTTTCGCAGTAAGATGCACGGAACAAGCACGCAGTAAGAAGGAGGGTAAGAAGCGCGAATACTGGCAGCGCTATACCCTGCACTCTTAGCTCGGCGGCTAGGGTTAGAGTGTCTGCTCTGAAGTGGCTGTGGCTACCTGCACGGCTCCAAAGAAACGCGTACAATGCTGAGTGACAGGAATGCGTGTAGCGCGTGGCAGCAGACTGAAATGCTGTCGAGACCGGTTTTTTGCGTTTTGATTGGGGGCACTGTTGGGAGCCCCGGTTCAGTTTGCTTTTTCTGTTTTGATGCATCCCTCGTCTGTCGCCTAGCCCTGCTTTTTTGTAAGAAACGCATGCGGAGTGTGTTTTTGCGCGCTGACCGACCGGAGGACGCGGCTGTCGAGGGGGACCATCGTCCCAGCTTGGGTTTCGCCGCGGCTGCGGCGTTCCATACCCCCCGTGGCGTGAGCGCTGGTCGCTTTCGGGGTCCGGGTCCTCAGTGTACTTCAGACGGCTTTCTGTCTTTTCCACTGTTTACTTTACTGTGCTTTGTCTGAACTACTTTCTTCACACCCGTAATTCTCCAATCGCACGTATTCGGGTTCAAACCTTGTGTCTGTGTTTGAATGGCCCTTTTCACTTTGGTGGGAACATGGCTAATTGGTCTTTACAAGCGCCTCCCCGATTGGCTCCAGAAAGTGCCTTAGTCCCCGCGCTCCGCGCGCTCCAGGATACACTTTTCTTCCTCCTCCCCCTCCCCCAATACGTTTCCCATCGGACCGCTTGACGCGGATATAACGCGGCTCCACGGGCTATTGATGGCGGCCTGCACCCGGACTCACTTAGAAACTCTGCCGCCCGTCGTGGGGCCCTTTCGCCGGGAGACCGCGATCCAGTCAGCCATGTCCCGTTAAGTACCCTTGATATATTGACTTTTCCTCATTTGATGGAATAAGTGCACTCTTTCAAATTTGTATGTGTTAAAGATCAGTAAATGTCATCAGTAAAGTAAACAAGTTAACCTTAAAACTTCTTCAACACCTCCACTGCTTCACTGCGATCAGCATGCTACCATATCGGCAGACATTTGGCCAAATTCCGCCGTTACAGCACGATGGACGGAAACAGGACTTTTCGGGGCGTACGCCTCGCGCGGTTAAGAGGTAACTACATGGGTCTACGACGATGAGCGACGCGAGAAACCTCACTGAATGGGTACAGCAAATAGGTATTGTGGGCGACACAGACAAGCAAAACATTTTTACACAGGCCGCCGGCGGCGGCGACTGCGGCAGGCGACGGGCCGTCGCGGGCTTTTTCCCGGCCAGAACCAGCCCACAACTCACAAGCAAGCGGCCGCGACGATGACGGAGGCCATTGGCGGCAATTCATTATTTTTTTCCCTTGTCGCTGTCGCCCACACTGTTTTTCGTACCCATTACGTTACGATTTTCGCTCCGCTTGTCGCGGTCGCGGCAGGTGGTTACCTCTTTAATGTTCGAGCGTTCTGATCGTTCAATAACGAGCCTATTGGTTCTCATCAAACGTTGTGACCTTCAGCGTCTATAGAACGAAGCGTAGTCGAGAATGAAGAAAACAGTATCTTTGTGATTACCTAGTAACTTTTACACACTAAACTTGTGAACATCCATACGTTGCAGTTGGGTGATGACGACAAAATCCAATGGAAATTGATTAATTGATTGATTGTAGGGTTTAACACGCCGACGCAACACAGGCGATGAGGCGCGCCGTAGTGGAGGGCTCCGGATTAATTTTGACTACCTGGGGTTCTTTAACGTGCGCTGAAATCTCGTACACAGGGGCGTTTTTGCTTTTCGCCTCCATCAGAAAAGCGGCCGCCGCGGCCGGGAATCGAACCCGCGACCTCGTGCTGAGCAGCGCAACGGAAATTAATCAGGAAATATATCAGGGAATTAATCAGGGATTATAATCAGGGATTACAACCAATGTAAATTAATCAGGGATTATAACTTTACTGAAAGAGTTATCTGTACTTAAATTTTGTGCAATATTTTTATACCGGGAACGATAGTGGGGTAAACAATGGAAGCTACAGACTCGTAAACATAAAAGCACGAATGAGTTTGGCGCGCCGACCGTAGTAGAGCTGTAGAGCGCGCTGTCTGACATGACATTGTCCAACTGCCACTGGGAGGGTGGCTGCATGCACCCAAGGTCACCGCGTATTCGCATCTATATGGTGACGGCGCCAAGGAGTATTGCGTTCCAATACGCGTTCACTGCGTGCTTTGGGCGCAAAAACTAAGGTAGCACTCAATAAAGTTTATTTAACGTTGTTCAACCTCGTCAATTTTTTTCATAGTAGAACTTATTTTTGTTGTCCAGGGGAAGACGCTACTTTCCCGAAGATATTTTTTTGAGAGAGAGAGCCCCGAGACGTCAGCAGGAGCGGCCCTCGCATTACACACACTTCTCACAGCCTTGGACATCGTGGATTGGCTCCCATTGCTGCTGTCTATGTTTTGGCTGTTCGGTGTGTAATATGCTTCAAAGGCGAAGCGCACCTTCTTGCTTCTGGAGACGTTACTTCAGCTGAAGCCCAGTGGCATGGTCCGTACAGTTCTGAAGGCAACCACCAACATTATGAAGCAGTCAGCTCGAAAGTGTTTGTTTTTCATACCAAGTTATGCCTTTTTTAAATATTACTAGCACATCCTCTTTTGAGAACCACCCCTACTAAAAACTCAGTGGCAATGTTTCCTGCGGTTTCCTATTGTCCCACCAACATATATCTGTTGCAGAGTTTCTGTGTGAATGTCTTTTTATCTTTGTGTTGATGGCATCTAGTAATGCGTTAATGGTAATCTCAGCTGAATTGTTTGTACCAGATTTTTTTCTCGGAAAATGTTTTTAATGTGTCATACATAAGAGGTGGCTTTCCAGTCAGTGTGAACCACTCACTGATGTATTAACAAAATTTTGTTTTATTTAATTACTGCTAACTATTCTCCCACTGCTGCATTTCTACGGATGCTTTTCGCGCTAATGCCAATGCCCTTTTATTTGTAGATCTTAATGTCACTTTTGTCTTAATTTATTGTTTGTAGTTTCGGTGTTTTTAGTTTCTTTGCTGCATTTTTATTTGTAAATTTTTGTTGAATGTTTCCTAAATTGGAGCTACGCCTCTTCTGTGTGGATGTGGAGTAGGAACCATTTTTGTGCTGTGATATATTAATTACAAATAAATGGCTGTTTTTGACAAATTGCACAATCAACTGATTGTGGTGATATTGCCTTGGAAAATAATCTTGATATCTTTGAAAATAAAGTTTGAGCTCGTTTCTTCTTCTTTTCCATGTTTCAAAATACCTTGTTCTTTTCTGTGTGCTTGCAACTGACTACAGTACCATCGTGGGGATGGGGTGGGGTGTAGTAGCAGGCGGAGCGAAACCACGCTGCCTCGCGGGGAATAGTAGAACACTCTTGGGGCGTAACGGGATGCCTTCCAAGGGAGAGTAGTTATACCCTTCTGCAGTTGCGGGTGACACTGCAGCCAGTAGAGCTTATTCACGCCTAAAGGGAGTGACAGAACACTTCCTTGGCGATGGTATTACAATTCCCATGCAGGGTTCAAGTACTCCGCCTCGAAAGCAGCAAGTAAATCCCACGGGAGTATTTCGCCTCTCCTTTTTACGGCACCGGAAGAGTAGCCCAACGCTTCAAAAGGGAGTGAAATATGGGACAAAAGTTTTTACTCCTAGATCGTGTGCCCTGCACTCCTCGACTTCTTTGAGTGCTGATGTGTGGTATGACATGTCTTTAAAAATGGACATCTGACAGGAACTTAAAAACACTATTACGAGAAAAAATCGCTCATCAGATAAAATAGTAATGGATGTTGAGGTATCATGATTGTATACAATCCTACAAGCTTTCTTTATGGTCCAAGTAGTTTGCATTCCACTAGTAGATGAATGACAGATCCCAACCATTCATGTCGGAAGCAGTGAGGCGGTTCTGTACGTATGAATAGGTACGCGTGCGTAGCATGGGTACGGGCTATCTGCATCCTACGAAGAGTAAACTCAAATATCCTTTCTCGTCTATCAGTGATTAATATTTTTTGGTTTTATCATAAACGTATTTGCTGTCAGCCTATTACACTCTTCCTACCAACGGTCACCCAGAATCTTCCGAAGGTATGATTTATAACCCTCGTAAGAGACACCCTCAACTTACATTGAGGACGACTCAACGAGCAATGGAACGGCAGACGATACGTGTAACGTTAAGGGACAAGAAGGGAGCGGAGTGGGTCAGGGAAGAAACGCGTGCTAAGGACATATGAGTAGAAATTAAGGACACATGGGCATGGGCAGGGCTTGTAATGCGAAGACAAGATAACCGTTGGTCAATAAGGGTAACAAAGTGGATCCCTAGAGAGGTCAAGCGTGGCAGGGGGCGGCAGAAAGTGAGGTGGGCATATGAGATAAAGAAGTTTGCTGGGATAAATTGGTCGTAGCTAGCACAGGACCGGGATAATTGGAGATCTATGGGAGAGGCCTTTATCCTGCAGTGGGTGTAGGCAGGATGATTCCGATGATGATGCTGCTGCTGCTTATAATGATAAATGACGCATGGAACATCTAAGTTACTCCGAAGAGCGGCAGCAACAACATTTGCGTCTGCATCTCGTGTCACTGTGGCGAGCAACCCCCAGATTGCGATTTCCGTCTTTTGTTTGTTTTCCAGGGAGCACTGTTTTATGAAGCTTTTTCAAAACTGGATTCTTTTGTAATTTGCCTGAGGACAAAGCCCGTGCTGGACTTCGTCGTGAATTTATGTCACGCATAGTAGGCGTTTGGAGGTTTAAGCTGGATATCATAGAACTTTAAACTTTGCTCTGAATGTTAATTTTGCTTTTGCTACAGCGAAAAAATACCGTGTGTTTCTGTCGTAAATATGGATGCGGTTTTGGGCATACTTTGTGACATTAAAAGTTGGGGCCATGAGCAGACATGTTCTAGAGAAAAAAAAACCTATGTTTTAACAGTCAATATGGATTCGCCTTGGGGCATAGTTCGTAACATTAAAAAGTTGGGACCATGAGCAGCACATGCAACTGCGTCTTTAGACTGATGCATCTGTGTAGAACTTTTGTAGGTACAACAAAGGGCGGCATGATATTTTTTGGACCTGTTTTCTAGTTAATACCACCGGCCTATCTACACCCACTACAGGGCAGACCTCTCCCATTCATCTCCAATTACCCCGGTCCTGCGCTAACTGCGACCAATTAATCCCTGCAAACGTATTGATCTCATCTGCCCATCTAACTTTCTGCCGCCCCCTGCCACGCTTGCGTTCTCTAGGGATCCACTCTGTTACCCTTAAGGGCCAACGGTTATCTTGCCTTCGCATTACATGCCTTGGCCACGTTCATTTCTTCTTAATTTCTACTAAAATGTCCGTCACACACGTTTGTTCTCTGATCCACTCCGCTCTCTTCTTGTCCCTTAATGTTACAACTATTATGTCCCGTTCCATTGCTCGCTGAGTCATCCTCAATTTAAGTTCAACCCTCTTAGTGAGCCTCCCCGTCTCTGCCGCGTAGATGAGTACCGGTAATGATGCAGTTTTCATGCACTTTCTTCATTCTGGACAATGCTAGGCTTGTTTGTTCGTTTGTTTGTTTGTTTAAGCAGAGTGCAAGTACACCGCGCAAAGTAGAATAATTGTCAACCGTCTGCCGAGGTGAACGGGGCAAAAGGCGTTTGAGTCCAATTGATCTAGCCCGTTTGAGAAGCCTGACGAGGCACCGTCCCTGATCTAGCACAAAGGCCGCAGCACCAGCCAAGCATATTCAACAACCAGTGAATCAAATTATAAACCTGCAACAAACCAAATGACATCATAGGCAATATATATCAATGCAATTGTTTGTTATATAAAACAATGACAAAGCACAGGAAAAATGTGTAATGATAACCAATATACCATCACATGAAGAACAAGTTAAGCAAGAGGAAGTTTTACCCGAACAATACCGAAGCAAACAATCTTTTCTTTCTTTTTTGTTTCTTTGCACGCACGGCGGGTACAAAACAATTTTAACGGTATACGAAATACAATACTCAAGGAAACCTTCTCATGACGGCACAGGATACGGCATACAAAACGGTCACGCACGACATCCATTTATGTCCATTTTTTTTTACTTTTTTTAGTAAATGTACTGAAAGAGATATTTTTCCCAATTGTCTTGGGGGACATGGCGAAAGGCAAAACCATGCCTCACTGGGCCATAGCACCCTATAGCTGTAGCGGCTTTTAATGGTACGTTTGTTTACAATTTTCACACAAAACAACAACAAAAAAGACGTAAATAACAGCGGAACAGAAATAACTATCTTATCAGTGGATAAAAAGAGTTTTTTTTTGTATATGGCATTGCATAAACAATAAAATAAGAATAATGAATTTTGTATACATGAACTGATGTTAACACAACCTAACAAAACACTCGTGTGAGGTATATAAAATAAAACACTGCGGATAGGTTGTCAAACATTTCAACTATAAAGAAACTTTCACATGCCATTTTTTCAAGGAGTTTTACACGTATTTTGGAAGTTATCACTCGTATAGAACTATTTAAATGTTACAATAAATTGGGATATCATTTTGCAGATCAGGTATTCGAGATGCTAATCTCTGCGTGCCATAATTTGTTCGGGAGCATGGTTTTTCAAGTGGATTTCTTCGTAGTTCATAACTGGTGTTTCTCGGGAAGTAGTTAATTACAAACAATGCTTTATCGGTCCTATGCTGGTGGAAAATTTCTAGGCTTAGTTTGTATTCGTATAAACTTCAGTTATCAAACCCTTCGGATATCGGATATCGAACTGGCATTCGGATATCGAACTGCCATTCATTATCTGAGAATTCCTGCCCAACGCACTCCACCCCATTTTTATCCTTCTAATTATATCTGATTCATGGTTGGGATCCGGGGTCACAACTTGGCCTAAGTAGATGTATTCGCCTGCCCCTTCTACTGCCTCGCCACATATCTGAAATCGCTGTACCTTCCCGAGGTTATTGATCATTACTTTACTTTTGTGCACACTAATTTTCAGGCAACGGTTATACTATGTTTGTCATGTGCGGTAAGCATGCTTTGCAATTTGCCCCCTAGTAAACCTCCATAAAATAAAAATCACCAAAAACGACAAAGTAAACACCGCTAGTTTTTACATCAGCAAAATATATTGTAATATCGGCGGCCAGTGTGCAAAGTGACCGGATAAATGGCTTGGCCATTCCAGGTCGCTTTTCATAAAGACTGAGCACCTGGCTGCTTGTAGGGTTGTTGGGATGTCCATTGAATGATGGGATGTCGCACCAGGAGTTAGTCGCAGGTATAACTGGTACAATAGGTGTAACGTCCTTAGCACTGTCTTTGCGGCCGCCTGATACACAATACTTCTGTGACGGTCGTGTGTGTGCCCCGTGCACCCCGGCTACTCCGAACCAGATGGAGGAACTTTGACCGCAAAAAGTTTTCCCGTTGGAACGCGCGGGCGCTTCGCTAAGGATATTTGGTTCCGTTTTGCCTCGGGGCTAGCCAGGCTTCCCTCCTTCTCGACGTGCTATTAGGGGGTACAGACTACCGTGTCGTCCTCCGCCGCTTGAAGCCGGCCCTTCTCCCCCTTTTCCCCGCCGCTTCTCGGACGTAGGAGGAGGAGGAGATAAAGAGGAGTGAAGGAAAAGGATCAGGCCAGATTTGGGGCAACGGTCTTGCTATCCGCACGCAGCCGTAGGAGCAATCCGTAAGCGCGTCCCTCCCAAGAGCACGCACGGTGCCAGCGTTTTCTGCCCCGGTGTACTTCTCGAGTCCGCCGAGCTACCGGTCCTGCCCAGCCTCCCGTTCCTGACCACGGCCTGCAGGCCGAGCCCGCCGAACTACCGGTCCGGTACCGCCTGCCGTTCCTGCCCTCGGGTTCGCCGCGCAGACCTTCCGAGCCACCGGCCCCACACTGCCTCCATCTCCGTGCCCCGATACACACTTGGCCCGTCAGCGTCCCGTCGACGATTGACCACCCCTGCAACCCGAACGATTCCCCCCAACCTGGTGAGGAAGCCGGCACCACTGAGGCACCCCATTAAACTGCAGTAGAATCTCGATAAACGGAAATCGCTTAAACGGAATTGCCGCTTAAACGGAACAGTCGCCTGTAAGTTGGTTGGTTTTGTATTCACATAACGTAAAGATACTCCCGGTAATCGTAACTAATTGTTCGGCTTCACCGTGTAAACGGAATCAGAATTGGAACTTCTTGTGATACCCATTGACATTGAAACCACATTTTTACGGTTCCGGCTGTTCCGTTTTTGTTTTTTTCTTCCTCTGTGTTTTTTAGCCTCGTTGGGCTTGTAAGCCTCATCTTGCAAGTGGTTAGCCGCGTTAGAGCAACGAATGAAACATCGCAGTTCTTGTTCCAGTCGTTCGGTCTCAATTCAAGACGCCGAGGTTATAGGGCTCAGCTCCTGCCACCTGGTTCTTGCCATCGTGGTGTATTCGCGCTTCATTACCGTGTTGCCGCCTTCTAAATTCGGTGGCTCGTACGCACTGGCGAAGTTGAGACCTCTAGCCTCCGTGAAGATGCAGTTGCAAGGACTCAAACAAAAATAATTAATCATTTTGTAGCGCACAGTGACTCATTGTTGCCAAGTCAACTTTGTGAATGCTGTGCCTATGCGTCTTGTAGTTTTTTTTTTTTGCTTTCTGAAAAACATACACGTGCATTCACCTTCTAGTGCTTAGAGTTCCAAGAAATGCCATTACGGCTGCGTAGCCACATGAATTTGCACCTTTGCGCATCTCTCTCAATAAACGGAACTCCTGTTAAACGGAACTAATTTTTTCGGTCCCTTGAAGTTCTGTTTATCGAGAGTCTACTGTAATTGTGAATGTTTTTCACCCGCCTCAGTGTGTCTCATTTCCTCCAAGCCCTCATTGGTCTGAGTGTGTCTCATTTCCTCCACCCACCTTAATATAAGTTGTGACTAACTAATTAACGAGGGTCACACTTGTGTGAGTTTGTCGAGGCATTTACTTCTGAGGCGCTTGCGGTTTGCACAAATGTTTATCCCCAAGTACAACACCTAAGAGCTTGCGCTCCTTTTTTAGAGAACTGGGTACACACAGAACACAAATAAGCTTGAATGGGAGTAAATGGCTTGTTGCATAACTCAGTACCAATTCGGACTTTTCAAAACTCCTTCCAATGGGAGTTTCGCCTTACTCCCATTATTTCCGCAGTTTTTTCGGTAGCATATGGGAGTTTCATTTTACTGCCACTACAATGGGAGTTTTCACGGGTACCATTGGGAGTGTATTGTTTCCTCCAACTGGGAGTTTTCAGGGGGCGCCTTGGGAGCAGTGTTGACCTACATTAGAGGTATTTTTCGTTTTGTTTTGTGCGCTTGATATAAGCGCTGCAGAACAATTTATTACTGCATTTTGGAGTACTCTTATAAGCGCACAGGCCGCATTTTCATTTTTAGTTTCGGATTACCTAATTTCTAGTCTTTTTTCGCTTCAAACGTTGAATGGTGAAACGTGAAAAGTTTGTTTTCTGCACAGTCAATTTATTGCATAAAAATTACATAAATACGATATACGTGAGAACACGCTAATGACACAATAAAAACACTGAATCAACAAAACACCTACATCGGGAACACAAGGCATCTTGGTAAGAACTTTATCTACTACAACACTCCGCAACGAAAAAAATGTAAGCCATTTGGAAACAATGAGGTCAGCATGTCGTCGGTGCGCTGTTTTCTTACACCTGCCTCCCAAACGCTGACGTTGCCGCACCACCTAGAACGTTCCCCAGGAAGCCACAGCAGCACATGCATTAGAGGGATAGGAAAATGCTTTAAATCTGCTCCAACAAATACAGAAGCATATTGGGCATCTGACCTGAAAAAAAAAGAAAAAGAAACGGCCACTCTTTTTCCGTAATGCGTGAATGTTTATTCAAAGCTACGCAAAATTGCACTTCCGTTCGATACACCTGCGCTCACTACGTAATTCGTCAAAATGAAGTGCTCTGCTGTTCAAAAGGAAGCGCGAGCCTTGTGGCGACCAACTTCTCAAAATGCTTCCTTTCCCTCTTTTCCTTGCGTGTAGTGTTCTGGGAGCGAGCTTCGGGTTTTACCAGCCGCACTGCCCCTCTCTCCCCTCACCCAAAGTTAAGAAAAAATTTCGGTAGGTGTGACGCCTGCACCTGCCCCCCCCCCTTTCAAAAAAAAAAGCAGTCGTCGTTACACCTGCCTAGCCTACGGAGAGCTCCCACGGGACCCCGACCTTCTCCCTTTCCAGTGAAAGCAATTAATCGCCGGTAGCACGCGGCAGTCGGTAGCAGGCGCCGGTAGCACGCGGCACACACGTACTTCTCAAGAAAAGCGGCCGCCCTGAGACTTTTAACCGGCCAACTTAACCTTTGCCTGCCAGTAAGCCACAGACACAGCCTAACAAAAACGTCTAACAGGCGTTCAGAGTTTGGACAGTTTTGATCCTGCTCGCGAGTGTGAAAGAGTGAGTGTTCTGCTCAGACCCGCGCAAACACGCATTGCTTTCACACCGTTCGGCCTCCACAATGACGTTCCGGGCATGGCGCCCTATTTCACGCACAACGCTCACCTCCAGTGGCGGGGAATCGCCCGTGCAGTGACGCGGGAAATACGCTGAGTTTATGAGACACTAGAAGGGGCACAAGTCTCCCAAAATGTTGGGTACAATAAAAAACGTGAAAATCTTACCTTCAACCACCTCGCAGAGGCACAACCGCGTTGGTTTTAACGAGCCACTCTCAGCGATCACTGCATTTAGGCCTCGTGTCGGCTCGCTGGCGTATTCCTTCGGCTCGAAGGTCAATTGTCGAGCTTCAATTGTCGGGAAGCACTTCACATCCATCCTTGCGGCCGCAAGTTCACATCGACAATAAATATTAAGGAACGCTGGACCTCACACGACACACGGCACCAATTGGGAGCCATTTTGTAAGGAGGCGTAGAGGAGGAAGGGGTGAAGGAGGAGGAGAAGGAGATGGAGGAGGCGCGGGGGTTTCTAATACTCCCATTAGGACAAACGCAGTATTCACAGCTAGATACTGCGTTTTGTGAAGAGGTACAATCGTGGTAAATGCGCCTATTTACGATGGCTTGTGGCCCCCGGTGTAAACTGGCATTTTTCCACCGTCATACTACCACACGAGGTAAGAGGCCGCCTTCCGCGAGGAGTTTAAAAGACGTATGCCAGCCAAAAAACTCCCATTCAGGCTAACTTGTGTTTTGTGTGTAGCTCATTGAGTGCAATGACACGATTTGGGCGAATACCACGCTGTCTATAGTCAGTGACAGCTTTACTCTGCAGCGGTATTTGTCACATCAAGGGGAAGTTGTGCTCATGCGCAACCAATGAAATCTCGCCGTTAGCGCGACGTCACTGACGAACGTTCGGGAGGAGAACTACTTGTAATACGGCCGCGCTGGCTTGCCAAACGCCGTTCCTCTGGGGCGTCGTCCAGCGTCGACCTTGCCGGACCCAAAGCGCTGTCCGCGATTTGCGGTTGTGCTGCAGATCAGTGCATCAAGAACGTGTTTTTGTGAGTGATCGTTGTTTTTCCAGTGTACGTCTTTCTAGTCGTAATTTATACATCAGGAAATTGTGGTGGTCTGTTTTTGTGCGCAACGTCGCCACCAATCAACCAAGAACACCAAAGCTGCACTATTGCTGGAGTGATTGTGGAAAGGGTTTCCGTAACCTCTCTGAGGAACTAATGAATGGCGTTCTTCTACTGCCGTAGCGGTGACCAGTTTCAAGGGTTCTTTTTTCGGGCTGTGAACGTAAGCGGCGCCCGATGTTGAGCGCTAGGCCTACGAAGTTTGTGCCCGTCTGGTCAGACGCAATGCCGGGTTGTGCTTACGTGTGTGGCGTGTTGTTTTTGTCGCATACGGGTGGCTGGCCGTACAGCTTTACGCGTCATTAAGTATCGCGTTATACTTAACTAATAACAGCGGAAGGTACCGTTCTTTACTGATTCTTATCGGCTGCGCATGTTGCTCCGGCTGGTCGTGGTACACGCGGAGCAACGATGTTTTTTTTTTCCTGACGTCAGCAGGCTTGATTACAGCATTATTGGAGAGACGGGAGAAGAACGAAACGTTCGCGCACAGTCGTCTGAGACTCCGTAGCTTTATAGCCAAAAAAAAGGGTATGAATGAGCGCGAATATTTGATCAGGTAATCAAATGCAGTAACTAAACATTCGCACTGTAATACTGCGTGATATTGAACACCGTCACTGCAGAAAGCTAGAAATGTGTGGCCCCGTGACAGGACTTCACGTGTTTTCGATACATTGTGAAAAATGCTCATGTGCGCTGCGTTGTAAATGCTGTTGGTTTGTATGTGTCCGTTGCTAATCAAAGCGGCATCAAAGGAACTGATTGCATGGACTGAGCTCAAATTGCCTTGTATTGTGTCTGCAGTGTTGGAATTTCTCAGAAGTGTTCTAACGTCTTCTAAAATAGCTCCACGTATTTGGGATTTCATAGGACAAAACCAACCGTTTATCTTGCCTTTGTCTTTCAGCAGAGCTTGTGTGATGGCCTTCACCAGCTATAAAAAATTGTTTATTGCAATTTATTTATAGTAACGGCTGTGGTTTAATATTTACATTCTGGCGCTCCTGCATTGAATATTTTACAGAGTTTTACAACAGAGTTTACATTCAAGTTAAAGAGATTTACAATGTATAGTGGCAGACGTTCAGATTCCCAGCGTCTTAGTCATGATAGACAATTTTTATTCTACGGGGAGGGGCAAATTTTCGAGAGACTTCCCATAGCGCTTTAGTTAGTTTTCTTTCAACATCTCTTCACACTTGCATGTTGTTATCCCTGGCAACACAGGACTGTTCGGCCTAAAACAGACCGGTGTACTTTGGCCGGTGATTTTCTGTCCGGCCGTTTTCCGGCAGCCCTGTTCGGCCCATGTCCAAATGTGGGCCTTTTGGCCGTATACGGCCGTACTCCCATGGCTGTCCAACGGTCAGTGTCCGTCGGCCAGTCGACGGGCTTACGGTCATACGGCCAGATTCCAGCCGTAGGTCTCCGGCCATTCCAAAGCCACCCGTGTATGGCCGAAGTACGGCCGCCGGAGGACAGCCGAGATGCGGTCGTCGGACTCCAGCCGGACTAAAGCTACCGGAAATACGGCCGTGCAACGGGCATTGGAGTTCAGCCATAGTACGTTAACTGTACTGATGCCGGTCACTGCATGTCGCTCAAGCAGATGACTCATTCGCGCAGTGTAGAAGCAGCACAAACCCTGCAATTTGGGTCCAATGCAGCCACATCAAACTGAGCTCGCGCGCAACCACCAGCCGTCAAGCTTTCAGCGCAACCGTGCTTAATTACCAGGATCAGTTGACAGCAAAATTCATTTATTAAACAGTTCTCACAAATTGCCGTTCCTTTAATTGCTGTGCCTCTTTTACTGCTGAACAAAGAAAAAAAATTCCCCCGCATTTCCCCGAAGGGGAGTATGAGGAAGTGCGAAGCACGGGGTGATGCTATGAGGGGGAGTTTGTTGAAGTTCGGTGGCATTTTGCCCGTTAGTTACATTAACACCCCCTCGTCATCACGTTCGGCTTAACACGCCTCGTTTGTCCCTCTGCGGAAATCTTGGTGAATTAACGTGTATGTTCGAGAGGAGGAGCGCACCGCACCGCAGCGCACCGCAGCTGCGAAGCGCCGACCGGAGTGAAGGGAGAGGAGGCGCAGTCACGTGAGAGAATGCAGAACTAGCGGGTTTGTAGTATCACGTGTACACCACGCAGTTATCAAGCCGCTATAACGCCGCTGAGTCGCCAACGCACGCCGCTGACGACGTAGTTTGAATACGTTAAAGATATAAGGCGCGTTACTAACACTGATATCAACGTCGCGTCCGTGGCTTAGTCGGTAGAGCGTCGCGCTGCGGCCGCAAAGTCCGCAGATCGAAACCTGGCGCCGGATGCTGTTTTTTTTATATAGTGTAGTGGCCTGGCTGGCGCGCCGAAAGAGGGTGTTGCGAGCTGGAGAGTAGTAAAGGGGCTTTAGGAGAGTAGGCGAGGGGGGAGAGGAGGCGCTATGCGAGCGCGACGATTCAGGCTCGCTTAAGAAGTGCATTCGCACTTATTCCTGGCCAATCTCCCACGTGGGTATGTGCGATGTCAGCGGCCACGCAGCGCGCGCCCATCTCCCCCCGTTGCTAAGGAAGACGAAAAGCGCGCGCACCCGCAGCTGTTGCTATGCGGACGGCGGAAGGTTCGGGGTCGCTTATACACCATTTTCCTTGCTCGAGGTGGGCGCCGCCATTTGCTTTTTCTGACCCGACGCTAGCGCCGTCTATGAAGCGGTCGCCGAAACCTCCGCGCTGGGCTGTTAAATGCACCGTTCTTTGCGTGCGTCTGCTCGGTATCCGTGCATTACCGAGTGAACCGTAGTGGTTTGGCGTTAAGTTAGCGGTTGCAGTGCTTGTGTGTGTGTGTGTACTGTTTTGTTTTCATCATCTGCGGACGAATTTTAGGTCCTAATTTGCTGCCAGAGCGGGAAATTCCGACCCCGGCTGTTGCGAGCAGCAGTAGCAGTGTGGTGGTGGTGCCGGTGGTGCTCCGCAGTTCCGCGATGCAAACGTACCGGTATGGCACCGACTGACATAGAAATCGATATCGGGGAGTAAATACGTGTTTTCAATGCCACCGTGCTTGTTATGTTCACTGATTAGTCATGTTTACGGAAGCGCGGACGTCGAATGCGGAGCGCGCACAGCATATGGGGGTCACGGTGATCCGTGCTCGCGATGGACTTTCGACGAGGTGATTGCTACGCTGTTGACATTGCAATGCAATATAATCTTTCTTAACTAGACTTATGACGGTTACTGACGAAACGAAATTACCCGGGCGGAAAAATAACACCACCGCACAACCAGTCAAATTAATATTCGAAGGTTGAGCAAACGGGTTGACGTTCGGGCGAGTTAATATTGGTTGATCATGATCGTGATCATGATTGACCGAACTCTGCGCAGCGCATGTGGCCTGTCGCTCGGAGCCCACCTTTGTAAAACCGCTGCTTGCACCACAAATGCTTTACGCGACCAGCAGTAACTGTTTTGTAATTGTAATACTTTAGATTCCGTGGCAACGCAAAAGGATTAGAAGCTTTTCCTTTGACCGAGTTGTGAACAGGTTGAGCAATTTTCCAAATGCAGCGTTCACGCGTATCTCGAGCTGCGTTTCCACATTTGGCTGCATGCGTATCCTGCTATCGACAAGCAGTGTGCGATGGAGAAAGTTATCCTTTCATATCGTTTGGCAGTGTAATTCGTTGGCCTGAAAAAAAGTAAACAAAACGCCGTGATTTTACAGGTTAGATTAGATGAAAAGGGTATTGTTTAATGCCAATCGGCTGTAATGACCAAACAATATATGGTATTTTAAATTGACTTCAAGGAACCAGAAGTTATTGTGGTGTTGTATTGTATCGGCGCTCGTAAAAGATCCCCAAGTGGTCAAAATTAACCCGCAGCCCTCCACTACGGCGCGCCTCACCACCCATGAAGCGTCGGGGCGTTAAACACCATAATGAATGAATGAATCAATCAACCAACCAATGAATGCTGTATTGTAAAGGATAAAGTTGCTTCTAACATTTCAGAGGGTTCTGTTCCCTGTCGCAGCTTTGCGTGTGATAAATGGATTTTGCTCCGTCTGCTTGCCGTCCAAGTGCACCCAACAAACCCTGGAGTTGGTCGTTGGTACAAAGTCGTTGCGATTTATCAACGGAATCCACCGATATCTCAACTCGGTGTGCGTTGGGAAGCGATACGCAAAAACACGCCGCAACCGCACTGCATTTTCTCCAGGCAGTGTCGTGCACATGCATGCTGTCAGCGACTGTTTCTCGCTTTCTCTGGTTGTTCAATAACCCACCACCGCGCAGTGCTGACCAAGCGACGTTTACGCCTTGAACGGCATCGCAGCATTGGCTAAAACAGTTGAAAGTTCCGCAAAAACTAAGCACACGGTGCGAAATACTCCTGAACTACGCAGCGGAGCACACCGCGCCGAGCGATGTTAGCAGCCCAGCGCGCTCAGGCAACGCTGGTCGGCCGCCGAGAGAACTGGTTTGAGAGTATTTTCCTCCTTTCCCGGCTGCTTATGAAAAATGGTGTATAAAGTGCATTCGCACTTAATATTCAGTTCTTTGTAGAGCATGCATAGATTTATTGTCCAGGTCCTGATATCCTCTGTGGGGCAGCTTACCTGTAATAAACGGGGAAAGAGGAGGGGGTGGGGAGGGCGCATACTTTAGTGGGTTGAATTTCAGAGAGATAAATTGCGCCGCTTTTAGCCAATTTCTTTCAGGGCAATATTCCGGAACACTTTCACGCTATGACTAAATAAACTATTTTTATAACAGCTGCTTGACCAATTTTGATGTATATAAAACGGGCGTGAATGCCTTTACGAAGCGTTTTGGTTCTCAACAAAACACTCAGGAGCATTTAATATAACTCCTTCACAAAAAGTATGACCAGTTTTTGCCCATTTTTTTTTTTGCGAAGACATTTTCTACTCGATCAACTTTTCTGATGATCTTGCACAGAGCTGATCCTAAGAAGTAGGGAACAGGTACTTTCATTTTCAATCTATTTTAATGTCGTTTTGATGAGTATACGTCCACACCACTTAATAGTCCAAAAGAACTTAATTTTCTTCTAATGTCATACTACGTTAAAAAAATTCTAGACGCGTTGCGAATGACGCCCTGCTTCAGGTGCCTGCAGTTGTATCCCTCTGTGTTCACGCAAGGAAAGGCGTAAAATTAGAGTTACATAATTTGTTTCAAACCAATAACATGGCAATGGTAGAATGCATACAGGAAACCTTGCATACTGCAACGAATAGGGCAATAAATATTTTATTGGTCAAGGTTGAATGCGTGGGGTTCTCAACCCGTCGGAGGCAAACTTGCGCCTCTGGAAGTTTATTTATTTGTTTGTTTTTATTTATTTATTTTTATTCATTTAGTTATTCATTGTTTTATTTATTTATTTATTTATTTGATGCCTGCTTGCCTTTGCATTGATTACAGAAGGGAGATACATAACACCAAGAATAATATGAGACAAAATAACTCTACAAAGCGCGCTGAAAATCGTCAATATAAACAGTTAATGCAATCATACGTGGAAGATAATTACACTGCAGTATTGATGTAAAATAAAATGAATCGCACAAGGCGTCACCTTTAAAGGAAAGTTAATAATTTGTTTTAAGCTAGTGGTCCCACTTTGCGATATGTAGAATGGCGCTTGGACATACTTCTCCCCTTCTACTCCAGTTTTCGAATGATAGATATTACGAAAAAAGTTCTACCTGTGGTTTCGTCTGTGATATTTACGTCCTGCCATTTCAGTTTACTTTTACTTTCTCTCATGCTAAGTTGAGCGTGCCAATTACCTAATACGAATCGCACTGACATATTCTGTATGTTTTCGAGCGTATCAACCAGCTCTTTTGTGTAGGGATCCACGAAAACACATGCGTACACCAAGATTGAGCGCACATGAGTGAAATACGGTTGTGTTTTTAGTTAGATGGACGTTCATTGAAATTTCGTCTCAGAAAGCCAAAAACATATGCAGCCGTAACTTTAATGGTGTGAACCTGCCTATTTAACCTCTAACCACTCCCTAAATAAACTCCTAGGTATTTATATTCCTCAGCCGTTGTCACAGCAGCATAATTTACGGTATACGTATTGAATTGGAATGAAGGTTTTCTTGTAGAGGTGCCGTTAGCACACTGTTTAACATCCAAAAACTTTTCTGAATCAGCACACCAGGATGTTATTAAATTCGAATAAAGCTGCAGGTATACGGAATCACGTTCATTCGCTATAGTCCGGTAAACTACACAGTACTTTTGAACAAAGCTATAGGGCCAATAGTAATAACAATGCAAAAACCGATTCATTCAGTTCATAGGATGAAATGTACTACGCAGAAGGTGATATGGAACACAATCATTTGCTTTTTTGCAGTCCAAGAATATACAGTCAACCACTTTAAGCTTATCTATTGCAAGAGCCAAATCGTGCGTGAAATCAACAATCTGCGTTGAGCAAAAAAATCCTGACAAAATCCGTGTTTCCTAGGATGCTGGCGATTATGTTTAACCAAATGAGTCATATCCCAAGAGTAGCAAAGCTCACCTTGAAACATGGGAACTATATTAACAGCTAGGCTTCGTCAGTGACAAGGCTCTGTTGTTATCGCAAATTTAAAATAATTTTTTTTCTAAATAGGCAGTCGTAAAATCCCGTGAAGTAACATAGTGCAGGGCATGAAGTTGATCCTACCAATGCACGAGCGAGTCTCTTCTACGTTTATCACCAACAACATAGTGCAACATTGCTTGTCGACAGCAGAATAAGTTGCGCTTTTGCTCGCACTTGCCTTTCTTTGGTGGGGAGTCCTTGACATGGTGGCGGTATAGCTGCTGCGTGGTAGCCGCTTGCTCGACTCCCTTGAAGGCCAGTTATTTTGGTGAACCATCGCCATCTCGGATCGGACATCTCTGCCGGGTCGATGTCTCCAATGATCTCCATTTCTTGAGGGGGCGAATAGCCTCCAGCTGATGCGTCGACGAAGCCGGCGGCAGAGGCGTGGTAGCGGCGATGACTGGTGAGGCTTAGCTCACCCGTCGGTGTGGCACAGACTTCTTGTGGCAATAAATGACATTTCAATTGCCTAAAAGGTTCCCTGCTAATGTCCAGTGAGTCCTTGCACCTTGCCCGTTCACCGAGAACACTCATAACTGTTTGACAAACGATGTTCGTTCATTTAAAACGTAGAAACACGGAGCGGATGAAAAACGCGTCCCCGTCGTTCGGCTCCCTAACTGCTTTTTCTCCCCCCAGGAAAAAACCGGTCGGTCTCATTCCAAACACGTCTGTGCATGAATTCTCGGTGCCCAGGCACGTGCCGTTGTTCGGCTGTATGCCGTTTGCCGAAAAAAATGACGTATAACCAGATACCTGACGCAGGCCGGTCTCCTCTTGAACACCGGTTGCCAAACATTCTGTGGCTATTCGCTTGCCGTAATTCGTCCGAGGACAGCTAACCGAATGATAAACGTATACTCTGGGGCCGTACGTCGGCCGGTATCCTTCATAACAGTGGTTACCTGAAGAAAACGAGTATTCTACCGCCGGACGCGCGGTTCACCGTTGAAACAATGAATGCACGGCAGCCGCGCTCCGGCCGGTCTCCTTTCCAACACCAACTGCCGCAAGAATACGCATATTCTGTGGCCGGTCGCTTGCCGTGCTTCGGCCGATTACCGCTTCCCGAAGAAAAAACGGATGCCCTAAGGCGGTACTTCCGCCGTTCTCTTTCTCAACATCGGCAGCCGTAAGAGAACTCAATATCTGGCAGCCAGTTAGCTGCCGTTGTGCGTCCGGACACGGGCGGAGGGAAAAATACCGAAGCGCTGGTGGCCGAATGTTGGCCGTTCAACGCATGATCAGTGGCTGTCAGAACCTAGATGCTGGCCAGACATGCCAGAAAGCGGCCGTAGACGGGCCGGTCTTGGGGCACCCTTTCTGTGCCGCCTGGGATTGCTCCAGAAATGGTGACGGAGTGGGATAGGCTTCATAGAGTGGCTGAAGGTTGTTTAGGTTGAAGAGCTGTAGTAATAATTGCCAATACTTCTGAAGCAGATAGAAATGGTTTACGTCACCCTGTAAGGGTACCATGTCGCTGATTTCCAAACACGCACTGTTGCTTCTGGTTATACAGCTGTGGTAAGAATAGAAAACAACAATGCGGCATATCAAGATGGTTTAACTTCCAGCCTTCGGAGTGTCATGTCACGGCTTTTCAACCACAATCTCTTGTTCCTGGATGTAAAAAAATGGAAAAGTTTGCATAGCAGGTTACAACATTTAGGTGTTACGCCTGTAAGGTGCCTGCTGTGTAAATCCTTCGCAAGGGCGGGTTGTTGCTTCTGGCTAGGAAGTTCCAAAAATTGAAAGCTTCTTATGTAATACGTATAAATGAATCCAGGACTCCACGTTCTTTGTTTAAGCAGGGAACAACCTTTGTTTAAGCAGGGTTCAAAATCAGGCAGTTTTTGTTGCACCAGTCCGATAATTCCGACACATCACTTTGCAGGGCACGGCAGTCCTGAACACCGCTAATTTGTCTAAATATTTAACATCACCAACGTAGAGAAGAAATGAAGATTTTGTTGAGACTGTTGAGAGATCAATATAATGAATCAATCAATCAATCAATCATGTTTATTTACGTGCCCAGGAACAGCCAGAGGCCTGAGTGCTGGCACACGGATAGTTACATAAAAATAAAATACAAGAAACATATAGCAAGAAACAAACAAGCGACAAGACACACACAAATTGAAGTGGTGAAAATGACTGAAATAAAAAACAGGCCAAGCCTGGGTACAGGTAAAACAATAAAAAAAGAAGATGCCTGTGTTGCTCTGCCTGTCGTAAAGGCCACACGACAGGCAGAGCAACAAAGTTTGACAGTAATACCACAAAAACAATGGCAAGAGTGTAGAGACAAATGGTAAGACGAACAAATGACAGTAAACAGTTTCAAAAATAGGCATCTATCAATTGGATAGACACAACCGCAGAGATACCAAGTACCAGAAAAAAAACGAACGACAGACATATCATAGATGTTTGACATACTGTATTCAACAGCGCTGTACGGTAAATTGTAAAGGATTTCTGAAAGATGTCAAGGCGTTCAAAGAAGAAGTTGTAACAATTCTGTATTCTGCGCACAGGAGAATGATTGGAGTTGCGCGTAGCGGTCAAGAACGGGCGATGCGACCTGGTGGGCCTTTGTGGTACACTAAACTCTAAACAGTTAAGCAGGTCTGCGCAAGAAAGGTCATCATGAACAATTTTGTGAAGAAATGTAAGGTCTGCACGCATACGTCTGCAGTTCAAGGAAGGGATGGAAGGGACTATGGGTAAGTCAGAATCAGGATGAAAACTGATTGTGATGACGGTGCTTAAATATGGATAAAAACTGCTTCTGCACACGTTTTATTAATTCACTACTAGATTTGGAGATGCTGTTCCAGGCAACAGAAGCATATTCTAACTGTGGTATACATATTGCATTGTATAGCATTAGAAATGGATCTGGAGAAGAGAATTCCTTTGTAACCCGACGCACATTTCCAAGACTTCGGAGTGCTCGCCGGGTGACGAGCCTAATATGAGGAGAAAGAGAGAGGGTACTGTCGAAAAGCACTCCTAGGTCCCTAATCTCCTCAACCATTTGCAGAGGAGCTCCCTCAATACTGTAGAAAAACAGCAGATGGTGGGTTTTCCGGCTGTAGGTGACAACCTTTGTTTTAGTGGGGTTTAAATTAGGCAGTTTTTTCCTGCACCAGACCGACAATTCCGACAGATCAATTTGCAAGCCACAGTAGACCTGAACACCGCTAATGTGCCTAAATAGTTTGACATCATCAGCATAGAGAATAAAAGAAGAGTTAGGTAACACTGTTCACACATCATTGATAAAGACTGAAAACAATAATGGACCCAGCACGGAACCCTGGGGTACACCACTTGTTGCAGGGTAAACACTAGACTTTTTGTAGTTAACAACTACATAAAAGGACCGGTCAAGGAGATAGTTGGACAACAAGGCAACAAGGCTTGCGTCTACACCGGACTTAGCAAGATTGTTAATTTATAACTGATGGTTCACCACATCAAACGCCTTACTGAGGTCTAAATAAATAACGTCCAACTGGCCGTTTTCACAAACTGCAGCCGAAGCCTGTGTCATCAAGCTTGCAAGATTTGTGACCGTCGATCGACCCGAGAAAAAGCCGTGCTGATTTGGTATCACAACGTTGTTGACGCAGGCAGCAAGAACTTTGTGCAGAGCTGACTCAAAGAGTTTTGAGGCGACACAAAGGAGTGAGATCAGGCGATAGTTAGAAACGGCTGACTTATCACCAGACTTAAATATTGCAAAAATTCGAGCGATCTTCCATTCACGAGAAAATTTACCTAAAGTAAGCAGTTGTTATAAATGGAAGTTAAGACAGGCACAAAAATGTTGCCGTAAGCCTTCATGAGGGCTGCTGGAATTCCATCTGCACCACAGGAAAATGAGACTTTCATCCGTTGAAGGCTATCATTGACAATCTTTTCATCGAACATAAGTGTGTTAAAATTAGAGTTATCAAACGACAGGCGTTCCTCGTTGCCATCTGGCAGTTGAAAGACAGAATGAAAGTACTGAGCAAAACTGGTGGCAACATCCTCAACCTCTTCACCATCGGAATTAGGCAGGCTAACGTGTTCTTTAGACGCCTTAGAACGGCCGCGTACATACCTCCAGAATTCAGCCGGTCTCTGAGACGCAGCAGCCTCTACTGATTCTATATAGAGCTGGTGGTCACGCCGGTAGAGGATTTTACAAAGTGAGGGATATCGACTAAACTTCGCTTCCCACTTGTCAAGCCCAGAACGCTTGGCCTTTTTGTGGGCGCTGTCCTTAAGTTTTAGCGAACTTCGAAGTTCTTTAGAAAACCATTGGGGAAATTTGGAAAGAACAGGCTTATAACAAGGGAGGTACTTTTCCATGCCACTTATGACGATTTCGGTAAAACGTCGAACCTGTTCGTCAACATCATTGACATCCAAAACTTTTGACCATTCAGCAGAATAATAGAAGTGATACAGCCCAGCATAATCTCCACGCTTGAAAGCATATCGCGGGACTGCACAATTGTCAACACCGCCAGAGCGATGCTGGGTCGCGACCGAGACAGAGACAATAAGAGGGGGTGAAACTTGTCGGTGTGCACAAGGGATATTTCGGAAGCACACACTTGTACGTTTTTTAAGTTTGAGAAGCAGACATCTAGAACATTACCACAAGAGTTTTCTATGCGGCAAAACTGCTGCATGGAGGTGAACGATTGAAAATCTAATAGCATGCTGCATTTCTGCGCTGCATAATGGTTTTTGTGCTCAAAGGAAAGACTGTTCCAGCGAATACCTGGGGTGTTGAAGTCCCCAAGAATAATGAGCTTATGGTTGGAGTGCGCATTTGAGACATTTTCTATGGATGTGAGTGTTCGATTAAATTCAGAAGGTAATACATCCGGGAATATATAGAATGCACCGATGAGCTGCCTCTCGCCCCTCGTGAGGCCTACCTCAAGCCAGACTGATTCGTCTAGGGTCTCGAGGTCTGCACGCCGCATGCACTGCACTGAATGATCAACGGCAATGAGAACCCCTGCCGCCTTTTTGTTTAGGTCCATTTAATTTTCTGTCGCTTCTAAAGATTTGATAGTTAGAAGGGAAATAGTCGGAAGACGAGATATCCTCGGAAAGCCAGGTTTCGCTAATGACAATAGCAGAAACTTTAGAGCATACAATATTTCTAATAAATTGAGAGGACTTAGTTCGTAGATCTCGAGTGTTTTTATAGTATATGTCGATACTCTCGTACTTACTGATCATTCTCAGTTATTTCACAGCTGTGCAGCATACCGGGGTGGACCTTCCCTTGGAACGGCTTGAAAAGGCAGCCTTTTGGCCACATAGACGGGTCGCTCAGGCGCCTAAAACACTCCTCGTTAACAGTTACGCAAAAAGAAGAATAGGAGTCGTACTTGGTCCTAAGGCGTTTGCACGACAATGGCGTAACTTGCACAGCTGACAAGTGGGCCAACAGTTGAGCAGATGTGGTGTTGGCCGACAGTTTTGAAACAAAGATGGCCCTGGAGCTTGGTGGTCGGTGTACAACAACCAACTGAGAAGCTTCCGACGCACCCACGAGGGGAGGGCTCCTTTTCTTCTGCAAGTTCGTCGGCGGGCCATTAAACGCAGTGTCGGACATAGGAGGCGGGGGCAGAGGGTGGACCGAAGGGAAAACCAAAGTGCTCAAGGCCATAGCAGGTTGACTGCTGGGGCGGTCAACGAACGGCGAAGCGGTGGTAAGGACAGGAAGGGGGCACCTTCACCAGCTGCACCGGCGGCGGCTTCGGCGAACGACGACCTCGTAGGGATACCAGACTGCGGTGACGTCACCGGCGGCATGAAAGGATTAGAAGGCTTCGGGGAAGCAGGCGGAGAAGGCCGGGGACGCGCGAGCTCCCCTCGCAGGCAGCGAACCTCCTCAGGCAGGGAAGCGACGATTGCTGCCTGATGGGCAAGTCCAGCCACATTGTCCCGTCGCAGAAGCCGGTTCTTCTCGCGCAGCTCGGTGACAACATCCGCGAGAAAAGAGAGGCTGGCGCAGGCTTCGGACAGAAGATTCTTCAACGCAGCTACCTCTGCACGTAGGTCCGCCGAAGGGTTGAAGCTTGCTCCGACAGGGGACGCCACTCGTTTGGCCGGGATGTTCGCTGCCTCACCGTCTTCGCTGGCTTGGTCACCGGGGTCGCTAAACCTAGCGCGTGACGCCGCATTCGCACAAAGATTCCAAACGAATGGTTGCTCACTGGAGATCAAACGCTGCAGTTCCTCGTCCGGAAGAACAATGCACTTTCCGTGGGCACGGCGTTTACACAAAGAACATCGAAAAAACTCCTGCCTGCAGAAGAAAGCGAGGCAGCAGAGGAGGCACTTGTCCTTACTGGGCGCCATCATGCAACCAATAATAATAATAATATTAATAATAAGAATAATAATAATAATCAATCAATCAATCAATCAACCATTATTTTCGGTGCCCAGGAACAACCCTAAGGTCTTGGTATGGCACACCATATCCAAAACATTATAAAAGAAACATAGAACAGCACGGCACAACAAACAAAATCCTCGATATGACAGAAAAAATAAAGAAAAAATACTTACAGAAATTCAGAAAAAAAGCAAAAAAAAACAGTGTTGCAATGTATGGCACTCGGCCAGCGAAACGTTCAAGGCACTTGAGAAAAGGAAATATACAACAGCAAAATACACAGTGCATATGATAGATACAGAGTGTACATATAAAACGAGAGTTTATATTTCTGAAAAGTTACACTGCAATAAACTATTAGGTAAAACGAGCGTTGCCTTTGCAATGTCCCATCTTGCCGAGACACACAACAAACATAGCAACACGTTTGACAGAAAAATAGCGAAAAAACAATGGCAGGAGTATAGACATAAATGATCAGACCAACAAACCGCAGAGATAATAAAAATGACAATTGAATCAAGCAATTAATTGTTTAATAGTGTGTCCAGGAACGATGTGCTGGTGCGGACAGAAACGTGCATATCTCAGAAAAATATAGAAAATAGCATTGTTTAGTCTGAATGAGAATGAGACACAGATACACACACGCCGACACACGCACATGACCCGCGCACATATGCAAACAAGGCAAGTGTAAGACAGCAAGACATGATTAAAACTCTGTACACTGAAACATGTAAGCGAAAAAAAGATATTAGCTAAAAATTACGCCACAATGAAGGCATAGAACTTACATACACAAGTGAATCATCGAAACAATTAGCATACATAGATAAACCCAACCCCGGCAGCATAAAGTGTGTCAGTTGAAGTTACATGCTAGGGCAAGCAAACTACCCCTGCTTTGTCAAGCTACGCAGTTCCTTACAAAAAGCTGGAAAGGGACGATGGAATACGTACAAACTTTCTGTGTGCTTATTGTATAGGTGCTGAATGCGTCCCACGGGACTCTTGACACGGGCGGGGACAGGAAACGGTCAAGGTGCCCTGGTGTTGCCTGTCGGGGTTCTCAAATTTATGGCACCCAACAACTCTGTACAATCAATGAGGCTGTGGACCAGTTTGTACAAGTATAAAAGGTCAGCCTTGGCCCTCCGGCTGTGTAGTGGGTCCATTACAAGCAAGCTGGCGGCATCAACAGCAGGATAATCTTTAGCCTTCGCATTAGCGTACCTATGTTTTAGTATTGAGAGAAATTTAGTTTGCACTCTCTCAATGGCCGTGGCGTTGGACCGACACGTTGCATTCCAGACCACGGATAAGTTTTTCAAGAGATGGCGACACATTGAGGTATAGAGCTGAAGAAATGTGTCTGGATAGTTTAATTCTCCGGAGCCACGACATGTTGCACCTAGTGTTCGTAAAGCACGACGGGTAATCTCATTAGTGTGGGCTGTAAATGTGAGCTTAGAGTCAAACAAAACTCCGAAATCTCTGATTTGACATACCCGATTCAGATCATCTTCGCTTATACGATAGGTGAAATTGATATCATCTGTTTTATGGGTATACGACACCACTTTGGTTTTTGCACTGTTAAATATCAACTTATTTCGGCTGCACCAGTCCGAAAACGCGGCGATACCATATTGCAGTTGTGCACAGTCTGAGATGTTGCCAATCACTTTGAATATTTTAATATCGTCTGCGTATAGCAAGAACGATGAGTACTGAATTGCTGTCGAAACATCGTTGACAAAGGGTGAAAACAAAAGAGGTCGAAGGACAGAGCCTTGAGGCACCCCGCTGGTGGCTGAGTACGTTCCGGAGTGTAGCCCGTTACAGTGAAAGTAGCAGTGAAGACTGGTAAGGTAGACACGCAGCTGACCTAGCAACGGATCGGGAATGTCAAGGTGGGGAAGTTTTTTACACAACAATGAATGGGAAACCACATCGAACGCCTTGCTAAGGTCACAGTATACCACGTCAAGTTGGCCTCAGTCTTCCACTGCCTTTGACGCATGTTCCATAAAAGAAACTAAGTTTGTAGTGGTCGAGCGGCCACGTATAAAACCATGTTGATTTGTAATAATTTCACATCTTACTCTGGATGTAATGAGGGAATGAATTATAGATTCAAAAACTTTAGAAGCACGGCACTGGAGGGAAATCGGTCTATAATTTTAGCATCTGTTTTTGACCCGGATTTGTGTACAGGTACAACATTAGCAATTTTCTAACACTTAGGAGACGTGCCAGTACTAATACAGTTGTGAAACACACATACAAGCACTGGAGCGAGGATAGGACTGAAAGCCGTGAGTAGTGCCATGGGAATGCCATCTGGGCCACAGGCTAGCGAGGGCTTCGCGTCTCGTAGGCTCTTCATCACCATTTCCTTCCATACAAATGCCGTGCTCGGTGCCGTACTGCGACAATTGGACATCGGAGCTGACGGAACTTCGCAGGTATCTCTATACATCGTTTCAAACTGCTGAGCGAACGCGGCAGGGATGTCATCAATGATTACTCCATCGGAGTTAAGAAGATTAATGCATTCAGTGTTATGCTGGGGTGACCTACTGCGGATATATTTCCATAAACCTTTGGGGCTCCTTTTAAGATTGTATTATATGGACGTAATGTATGCAGCCCGATCACGATCATACAGTTTTTACAGAGTGACCGGTATTTTTGAAACTCTAACTTCCATTTTGTCTCCCCACTCTTTTGAGCTTTCCTGTGGGCACGTTCTTTGCCTTTTAGTGCCGACCGGAGGTCACTCGAGAACCAGAAAGGATACTTCGAAGATTTAGATTTCTTTAGTGGTATATATTTGCACATACCTTCCTGACGTACTTTGGTTAATTGGCTGGCCTGAAAATTTGGGTCATTTGACGTGAGGATTGCCGACCAATCAAAATTCGACAAGTACTGGTAAAATCTGATGTAGACACCTGCAGCAAAATTATAGCAGGGGGATTCGGAAACACGTGGCTTGTCCTTTTGTACATGACTTTGAATAGGTAGAACTATGGATAAGGGTAGATGGTAATTGTCCGGGGTAACCAAACCAGTAGGGCTTATGTTGACACTGTAGTTTTCAATGTTTGAAAAACAAAGGTCAAGTAAGCTCCGAGCAGAGTTAACAACGTGGTTGCACTGTTCAAGACCAGTAAATGAAATGAAGTCCAGTAAGACTGAGGCCTTTTGAAGAACGTAGTTATTGTAATGAGAAATACTAAGGTCACCCCATTCTATTCCTTGCGAGTTAAAGTCCCCGAGAATCACGATACGGTGTCTAGGACGAGAGGAAATTACATTTTCAATCGATGCTAAACAAGTTTGAAAAGAAACCGGAGCTATGTTAGGAGGTAAGTAAAATGCACCAAGCAGGACGCGTTCGCCACCGATGCAACACAAGTCAACCCAGACAGACTCATCCTCTGTCTCCAGGTCTGCGCGCCTCGCGCATCTGAATGAGCTATTGACAGCTATCAAAGCTCCCCCTCCCGTGCGTTTAGGGCTAGATGTGGCACGGTCACGGCGGAACACATTGTAATAAGGCGGAAAATAATCTTTTGACGATATACAGGGTAAGAGCGAGGTCTCCGTAAGAACAATCACAAAAAAAATTGAGGAAGATACATTACAAAAAACTCTTTCGCTTTAGTCCTTAGACCACGGACATTTTGATACAAAACGTTAAGGGACCTATTCATGAGTGACCTGTTCATTTTCTAGCTCAGATGCGTGCAGGTGACGATCATGAAGAATCCCCTGGAAAGGTTTAAAGAGGCTGTTTGTCGGCCATAGGCCCGGGTCCTGCAACTTCTGAAAAGTTTCGTCGTCTACTGCAACATAAAAGCAGGCATAGGATTCGTGCTTGGTTTTCAGCCTTTTGCACGCTAACCGTGCGATCGCCACGCTGGAAACATATGCCGACACCTGGGAAGACGATGTTTCAGGAGCCAGCTTTGTCACGAACAGCGCCTTCGATCGCCGATGTTGACTCGCGACCGACAACGTTGTACTTGTTGCCAGTCCAAAGCACGCCGGTGATCGTTCTTTGGTTGGACGACGAGAGCCTGTTGCATGTAGAAGTGTTGGGCTCTCACCAGTGGTCGACAATTGCGAAGGCGTATCCTGGCAGCAGTTCCGGGCAATATCGGTTGCACTGGCCCCATGGGCCCGGATACAGACAGCGAGAGCGCCGGAAGCGGCGGTGGTTTGTAGCCAGGTGGGAGAGCGCAGGCGGACGACTTCCGCGACGCTACCGCACCAGCAAAGCCCGGCTGCGGAGGCCAGACAGGCCTACTGGTATTGGCCGCCAGAGTAGGAAACGACGTCGATTCAGTCCATTGACGCGTCAGCTCGTTGCGAAGCGTATGCACTTCCTGCCGCAGCGATTTAACAGCAGTTGCGTGTGTATCAGCCTTCGCCCCCGCTTCCCTGCGCATCCGTTCATTCTCCTCCTTCAGTTGGGAAACCTGATCTGTCAGAAAGGAGATTCCCTCGAGCGCGCGAACGAGAAAGCTGCGCAGGGGAACCTGCTCGAAGTCAACCGGTCTTTCTGCAGTCGTACTCTACGTACACGGAGTAAACCACGACCTGAAAAAGATTGGTTGCCGCTCAGGTGTTGATCTCCTTTTCTTAGCGCCCAACAAGCTGAATGGGTTGTGGAGAAGAATCACCCAAGAGAAAGGGCAGAAGGTTGTACTGAAAGTGACGCAACGCTTTCTGCAATGTGCGGTGAGCCCATCATCTAAGAAAATCCACTGTCCTGCAAAACTTGTACATTGGCCAAACTGGACAATGTATCAACGACCGGCTACTCGAACATGCAAACTCGAGGAAGACCGGAACCGAGCAGCATGCTTGCCCAGCTTAAAAAGGTACAGAGGCCAGCGCACACGTGAGATATGCGAAGGCATTCCTCATTCACAGCAGAAGATCATCATGCATAAGCACACAATTCGTGGCACTTCTGGGCAATCGCATATTTGGTGAGATTGGAGAGTTCCACGCTTTATCTAGCTGACCGCTTCCATGTTAGATGCGCGCTTGCACAGCCTGTTTAATCTATGTCACACGTGCCGCAATGCAAACGCAAAACCATGATCGTCTTGTTCCGCTATAAATATTCTTTCTTAAGTGGTAAACAGTTGTTAGTCAGCGTCCGTGTTCGTTGCCCTTCACTTTGTCCCTTCTTAGCGCTGTTCAATCCAAGTATGTACCAAATAGCCCTTCTACAAACCCTCCTGCTGTTTCTCCAGCCTTGCACCCCTAGTGAAAACTGCGTTATTTCTTTGTTTTCGTATATCACTTTGTTGTTAGCCAGCGTGCTGTAGTCCCCCTCATGCTTTTTGCAGCGCTACCTCGCTAGGAAAGGCTTGCAAGTCCAGCATTCCCCGTATGTTGTGCCCCACAGATTGTCGTGCGCATACCGGTGGCGTGCAGACTAGCGGAGAGGTACAAACCGCCGCTGGTATACGTCATTGCAACCCGCGCAGTGTGGTCCGGCGAATGGTTCGCTTTCGGGGAAATCATATAGCGTAGTTTACGAGTGAGAGTGTTGAGTGAGTGAGTGAGTGAGTGAGGGAGTGAGTGAGTGAGGGAGTGAGTGAGTGAGTGAGTGAGTGAGTGAGTGAGAGTGAGTTAGGGAGCGAGTGAGCGAGGGAAGGGCATTAGGGAGTGAGGTAAAACATATTTGGCTCTGCGAGGCGTGTGCACGCGTTGGTGCAGCTTTCTTCATATGGCGCTATCTGCGCTTTTATCTGAAGACGCTTTAGCACTGGGTCGTTTCTAAACGCGATAATGAATGTCCATGTCTGTCTTCTTTTCAGGTGTTTTTGGCGTCTCTTCTCTACGGGGATTGGCCTTGAGTCGACGCAGTCTTCCACTTTTCCGTAGTGGAAAGGCACTGTTTAACTTCGAAATCACTTTCCCGTCTGTCTATACCTTTACTAATGGCGTTTTGTCGGAAAGCATATTTTAGAATGTACAAAACAACAAACCACTGCAATCGTTGCGGGGAGAAGCTCCAACGGGTTTATATAAGGTCGTATAAGTCCCGCAGGTTTCTAAACGGGAGCTAATTTATTTGCTTTCCGTTGCAGAAGTGTTACATTAAACCGTGCTTCGTTTGATAACGATTTTTAGCAGTGTCTGTACTCGAGCTTTATTGAACGGCAAGAAGGAGTGCTTCAGGTTCTCTTCCGTAAGAAAATGGAAAAGTTTTTTTTTCACATTTGGGGCCGCACTCATTGTTTATCAAAAAAGGAAGAGTTAAGTATTTTAGCGAAAGGTGAAAGGTGGCTATGATTAAAAAATATCCTTCATTCTCAGCACCACACAGCAACAATATGCAAACATCATCAGACCGCCTTATAAGCAGTCTTTTTATGTTCTCCTAACAAGATGTAAAGCTCTGTTACCTTCTCACGTAGGCTTTCCTTTGTTTCAAAAAAATAAATTTTTTTCTCGGAGGTGTCATTCCAAGTCCTAAATCCTTGCTGTGGCCCAACAACCGAGAGTGTATAATCCTTGCTTTTATCTTTGCACAGCTGTAAAAAAGAGAAAAATGTGGCCAGGTTAGCAACTTGTCTTCGAGGCCTGAACGCTTCGATAAGTCGCACTATATGTCAGACGACTCTAAAAACCTGCACTCAAGGTCTTCTCGGGTTACCCGCATACACCAAAAAAGCTGTAAAAAGTTGAAGGCCGTAGGTAGATTTAAAGGAGTACTGACAGGAAAATTTTATGTTGCATTTTTATTGCTTTTATCGATGCTCAACGGTCCGGCGAACCCGACACAGCCCTTTAAATACTGCAGGGCGCGATAATTATTTACATATCGGCCTGATAATCGTTTGTTTCAATTCCGCGCGCTTTTATCCCGAAGGGCGCATACGATGATACGACAGAATTTCGGCATGACCTCACCGCTTTGTGCGGACGTCAAAGCACTTCGGAGGCCGGTGGGGGGGTTGTTGCCTGAGCTGCCTGATAGTGCTAGGCCTACCAACGCGGTGGAAATTCGATGACCGCTTGCAATAAAAGTCCAGATGGCGACTTATATATATTGCGATTCAGGGCTATATTATCGCTTCCTTTTCCATGCGTGCAACTTAATTTTTGCTACCAGTTCTTTTCTGGGCAGCGGTTATGTCTGTAGCTCAGGCTACGTGCACCCGTTTGTGAATGTGCCGGCGCCCAATCGCCGCTCGCGAAGCAGCCCGCATGAAGTGACTTCATGAGTTTTTGCGACCGCTGTTCGCGTCACTTTTTTTGGCTACCACGGGATGATGTCACGCTGATGTCCATTTGCTGAGTGCCGCTCCGCGTGCTGTTCCATGGGCGCGATAAATGAAATCCAATTTAAGTATGCTCTTCGCGTCGCTAGTCGCTCATATTTCAGCCAGGGTATTATGTTGAGAAAGGAAGCGAACTCACCAATAATATTAACGCCGAAAATTGGTGTCAGTACCCCTTTAGAGCGAATTTTTTCTTATCGAAAAAATAAGTGTGTGTTGTGCTAAATAAATGCAAAATACACGTAAATATTAGTTCACGTGAGCGCCAGTGCCACAGGAAATAATTGAACTCAGACAGAACCGTTGCCGGCATGGTGGTGATATGACCAGGATTCAGTCAGTCGACAAAACAGTTCATAGCTATTAGCAAAGCTCAAACTAACGAAAATATTGTTGCGAATAAAGCACAGTGGTTTGAAGTAGCGCTCTATTAACTCAAAATCAAAGTGAGTTTTCCGAAAAGTGGTTAGAAATGAAAAGTAGCTATGCGAGGGGCGTGCTATTGCCTGCATTGTACACACTAGTACAAGAGAATGTTTCCGCAACGTTACTATAGAAGGTGTTGCTCTTGCACAAAAGTATATTACAAATACAGTCAAACCCGGTTATAGCAAACTGCAATATGCGCCTCGGTTAGTTCGATATATCCAATAGTTCGATATAGCCGAACCCCCCTATAACGAGTTTATTGTTACGAGTTTGCAATACGCGGGAATCCCCTTGACATCCCCACATGGAGAAAACGAACAAAAACACGTATGTCATTGCCATACACAAAACAATCGGTTCATTGAAAATATCAAAGCTTCTTTCTGCCTTAACGCTTTGACTGCCTATTTAAAAAAGGGGCAATTTTTGTTTTCCTTTTCGTTTTGGCAGCGTCAACTAGCACAGCATTCCTTATACGAGACACTCCTTGCACCAGTTCGAGTCCATGTCCTTCAATATCGAATAAATATTGGCGGAGGACACCGACTGCCGAAAGCACTTCATTAAGCTTCGGACGGCTTTCTATCGCGAAATCCTCTGCTTCCTCGGTGCTTTTCAGCAGCATTACAATGGTGCTGCTGACGGTGCCCGCGTCCGAGGTGTTTACCGTGACGGCAACGTCGTCGTCGACACTCGGGACATCTTCGAAGGACACTGCTATCGGCACAGCATCGGGAGCGTTTACAAGCTGCCGTCTTGGTCCGGACGCACTCACTGGGCGGGTTCCGTTATGAGTTTCGCGCGTCGGAAACAGTTACGGGAAGTGCCGGGCGTCATGTCACTCCATAGGAGGCGCCATGTCTCGGTCGCGGCCTTTGCTCAGTGGTCGCGCCCAATCAACATCTCAATCGCTGCTTCTAGATCATGCATTTTGGCGGCCATTCTATGCACGCCGAGTTCAATATATCAGATGTGGAGTTCGTTATAAGGAATATGTTTCGCGTGTATTTTCGTAACTGATTTATTTTTGTTCGATATATAGCATAATTCGCTCTATCCGGGTTCGTTATGGCCGGGTTTGACGTGCCTGCAAAGATGAAGCTATTTCACACCGTAAATAATACTACCGAGGTAAGTCGCCAGTTGTCGCCTACGCGATCAAGTATGCCCCATCAATTTTCCCACCTGATATTGCACATGACCATGCCGACACGCCATGCCACCATGAGCGTTCATTTGCTGCCCAGCATCTCGTGCTTCCACCGCACCTCCCCACTGTTCCGTGCTGCCGTGTTAGCGGTTTTACTGGCACGACAGTTGGAAAAGCGGGGGGGCTCTGTACTCATCAGTGAAACAATGGCTCGTCCAACAAGCTCAGGTGCCACTCCCCGAACTACTCGCGTTCCGACCATTGTCCTACTGACCACAATGAACGGGGGTATTGTTTTGCTACCACACGGCGGCTTAACTTGCCAGGCTGACAAGCAGAAGCAGACGCTATGATTGACACTCTACCAATCGTACGGCAAAAAAACGTTATTTCCGTTTTTTAAAATAAATTGCGACGTCCGCAGTATGCTACGCCTTTGCGCAAGTAGGGCGACACTAATCCACACGCCAAGCATACTTTCCTTGTGGAGATGCAACGTAGTGAAATTGAATTGGTGCGCACAAAGCTATGCCAGTTAGTTGGAGGAGAAAGGAGAGCGGCTAATGTTTGTCTTCCTTAGTGCAGCGGCCACAGCCGTCCTGGTTACAGTCATGAAGCCCACCCTTCTTTACAAGTTTCTTGCTCCTATCAAGGCTAAGAAGTGGCAGGGCGAGCGGCACTACCGTTCCCGTAGCAGAGCCTATTGGTGAGTGAATTTTAGACTCCTGTCGGGTGTTTTGCAATGGACGTGGGTGCTTGTCGTCATAATGAAGAAATGAAGGAGGTGAGGGGCTCCTGACCTTATGTGGGGCAACCGGCGAGAACTTTCTGTGCCGGCAAGTTTTTTACTCTCTTCTTTTCACGCAACAAGGGAAGGGTGCGAAAGTCAACGTAAATCGGGGCCAAACTGATTTCAAGGAATTGGTAAAACTAAGCCCGTGTCTTCTTTGCTAAACATTCATGTCGCGAAAAACGCGACCAATACTTGGACAAGGAAGAAAACAGGCCGCACCGAGCGCTAATATCGACTGAAAAGTTGAATCGTGAACACACATACATGTAAATGTACGATCAAAGCCACCTTCATCACATTTTGTACATTACAATCTCCCACGCAGCACGATCAGTTGAAAAGAGAACCCTGCATATAGTCACTCCACACGTGCACCAACCCACAAGCAAACGATATTGTGGGTTTGTTTAGGAGACCTGAGTTAACGCCGGGTTTGAGCACCGGGTTTAAGATTCCGGGTTTGAGGCTGAATCTGGGGAGACACAAAATCTCCGCATTTAAGTAGCTCAAAAAACTTTCTTCTCAAAAATCATGACCCCCGCCGTCTAACAACGACGATGGCTGTACGTGAAGGCTTCTTTGTGTTAAATCAAACAGCAGCGAGTCACAGTCAAAACCACCGCCATCAAAAGTTGACAGTGCGCGCGAGTCAAATTCAAATCTCAGCGAGCCAAAGTCCACTCCGTCTGCAAGTTAGTTCAAGCTCAGACGGCAACCAAGGAGTCCCTCACGAGAAAGCTTTGCGTTCAACCATTGTCGTCGCTAGATGGAGGGGTGTATTCACACAGACAGCGCTTGTGTGTGGTGAAACAGGACACACGTCAACCCACTTGCGAGTCCACGGCGTGCCGCAGAAAACAACGCAACTATCAGCAGTCGCCCTTTTCTTATGAGGCCTCTCGTAACCATAGGAGGAGCTGCATTTTGGAAACCCTCCTCCGCCTTCCGGGACATACTGCACTCTTCGGAAAAGGGAGATGTACCATTACCGACATAACGGGCTCGTCATCATCCCACAACAAGTCGATTACTCAAGAAGCTGGCTACATATGGCAAGTCCGAGGCGAGGCATTCTAATATAAAATTCACTTCAGTTCCGCTCGGTATAAAATTTGCGACATCGGAGCAGTGGTTCCCATGTGTTGCCTCGAATGTCAACGGGCGCTCGCCCGAGAACGGCCTCGTTTTCATTGCACATATTCTATGGTTCAGGCACAGGAATCCGCTGCTAAGCGTGAGGGGCAGGAGGCCATCTCCCCAAGGGTGAGGGAGAGAAAGCCGCCCCTGTGAGAGCACAGTTATATTTCGCCTTTCCAGCTTTTTGGTGAATCATGAAGACGAAATAATGAGGTTCTTGAAGAAGTTCGAGCCGAGAGGACGATCTCGACTCGCCCCCACGACTGACGTCCGATGCTTGAAGCAGGTGAGGGATGAGGACTGCCTTTCTTGCTGGATATTAAGTTTATTTACATTATTTAAATTACTCCAAGTATTTACATCAGGACAGTATGACGGTTGCAATGTCACTCTGCCCGCAGCAGCCTGTTCGGCCAAGATCTATACTGAACTAGATCCCTCTCGACCGACCCCTGACAAAACCCAACACTCCGGTTTTGATCCCAAAAACCACGCCTACAAAGGGGGCGTACAAGAAAGAGCGAGAGAGAGAGAGAGAGAGAAACTTTATTTGAGCCCAATGGGGCTAGTCTGGTTGGCGGGTTACCGGCGGTAGTAACCGGCCGGTGACCATTGCAGCTTGCTGGATGACCTTAGCCTGGACCTCACGGTCCGAGCTGCATGACGCCTTCGCCCAGTGCTCTCCGTCTGTGAAAGGGGGGAATGGGTTTTGGGCGCACAGCCACATGCTGTGGTCTTGGGTATCGAGGGACCGCAGTCAGGGCACAAAGGGGTGGGTTACAAAGATGGGTAGATTAGGTAAAGTCGATATCGGCAGGGGAGTACGTGTGGCTGGGTGAGTCGCCATAGGCGTTCCACTTCGTTGGAGAAGGTCGGAGCGGCTGGGGGTAGTTGGCGGCGGGAGAGGCGGTAGTGCGAGGCTATGTCGTTGAAGGTAACAAGTCTGTCGCGGGTTGATAGGGCTTAGTGGAAGGGCTCAAGGCCAGGACCAGCTCGGACGGTGAGCTCCCGAGCGGCCCTGTGTGCTGCCTCGTTCCCCCCCCCCCCCCGCACCTGTATGGGCCGGAGTCTATACCAGCTGGACAGGGGTGGTGGGAGAACTTTGAAGAAGGATTTTGAGGGCCAAAGGCGAGATCATTCCTTTGGCGAAATTTTGAACGGCCGTTTTGGAGTCGGAGATTACGATGGAGGAGAGCGGCCTGAGGGTCAAGGCTAGGGCTACTGCCGCCTCTTCCGTGGTCGCCGGGGAGTTAGTGTACAGAGTAAGCGAAGCAAGCGAAGAGGCGTCATGCCCATTAATGACCGCTACCGCATAAGCTTCACGGCTCCTGTATCTCGTAGCGTCGACGTAGACGGTGGAGGGGGTGATTGGGTTCCGCTTGGTTAACATCCTCACCCTGTGCTCCCTGCGCGATCGATGAAACGTCGGGTGCATATTGCGCGGTATGGGTCTCACCGTTAGTAGCTCATGAATGTGGCTGGGAAAGCGAATGGGCGCGTCGATAAGGGATGGGCTGTCAAGGCGCAGCCGTCGGAGAAGCATTCTCCCTGAGAGCGTGGCTGTGAGACGAGTGAGCTGACTCAAGAGATGCGCCTCAATCAAATATTCCGCGGTGTTAAAGACCCCAAATGATTCAAGGCGGGCAGGGGATGTGCTCTGAGGTACCTGCAGCGATGTTTTATAAATTTTCCTAATTAGAGAATTAATTTTAGCTAATTCGGTGGGCTAAGGGAGCAAATAGGGAAGAGAGTAAGTGATCCGACTAATAATGATAGCCTGTATCAGCCGAAGGCGCTCTGCCCCTTTGAGCCCCTGACTTCGGGTAGCTATACGACGTATGAGATTGATAGTTTGATTCGCCTAAGAAGTAAGGTTAGCTATGAACGTGGTGTTAGCACGGTTGCTCTGTATGTATAGGCCTAACATCTTCAGGCATTGCACCTGGGGAACGGGTTGTTCGTGAACTCGGATTGTAATGTCCGGAGGAAGTGTCTCTGCTGGTACGTTTAGCAGGAAGGATTAGTAGCTCCGGTATCTCCGGTGAGCATTCAAGTCCAATACCCCGAGCGTAGGCAGCGACGACATGTGCTCCCTTTTGAAGGCTACACTCTAAGAAAAATGGTAGTCAGTAGTGACTCATTTTACAGAGTCATTGGCTTGCTACAGAATTGACTACCTTTGGACTCTTATGGGAAGGGTCACCAGACTCTCTTTCAAACAGAGTCCTGGGACTCTTAGGGAGGGAGTCGTGACGAAGAGTCAAAGAGTGAGTCTGCAGGACTCCTGAAAATTAGTCACGGTGACTCCGATATAGCAAACAAAAAGAGTCCGCTTGACTACGTTATGACCCAGTAATAAGAGTCGTCCTGACTCTGTTTCGGAAAAGAGTCTTGTGACTCTGTTAGACCGAGTCAAAAAAGGGTATGCAGGACTCTGTAAAAGAAGTCACCTCGACTCCTAATTTTCAAACGAAGAGAGTCGTCATGACTACTTTGCGACCAGTAAAAGTAGTCACACAGACTCTCCGTTTGGCTAGAAAGAGCCCGCTTGGCTACTTTGGCTACTACATGACCCCAGCCAAGTTGCCCTGACCTGCTGAAAGGGAGTCCCGTGACCCCTGAGATAGAGCATGCAGGACTCTGCAGCACAGTCACCGAGACTCAAAATCTGCAAAGAAAAAGTCCAGTCGACTATTTTGCAAATCGACCAAACAGGATCCCTTGAGAGTCGAAAGGGTATGCATACATGCAAGAAACATCAATGCAAAGTACCAAAAGAACTATTTTATTGAAATAAAGCCTACAACCTTTTAAATAATGCATTGGCTCAATGACTAGAAAAAATGTTACAAGAAATAAAAATCACGGGTTTTTGTCTTAGACTACATATACACGACTAGAAGCAACTGAGAAATACAAGATTCAAAATTATCACCTTAGACAACATTTGTCTCAAATAACAAAAACTTGTAACATTCAACGGGACAGGCAACACTTGAGCTCACATATACAAAACACAACCCTACAACAGTGATCAGCTGATAAGTGAATATGAAAACACAAATTTTCTTAAAACCCCATTAGAACAAATATTCGAAAATGTCACTTTAGACAACTGAAGTGAAAAAAATTGTAGAACAATACAACTCACAAGTCGAAAACACGGCAATAAAATACACAAAACAGAGTTCGGGAGTGTTATTCCTTTATAAAATAGTAATCTTGAACACATTCATATTTAATGCTTACAGCTTGGTTCGGCTTAATGAAAGGCCACTTTGACCACTCATACCCAATGCAAATGAACATTAAAAAGAAAAACGGTGTTAAGAAATTCCTAATTGATGATTGTTATAGTTTTCTGAGAATATTTTGTTCACTTTAGAACACAGAAATTTACTCAGAGGCTATATGTTGCAACGCTCACCACTTGATTTGCTGGCACTGGACAATGTATTTATTTGCTAAATAAAAGCACAGAAAAACGCGGGACAAAGAGAAGAACCACACAGGACGAGCACTTACTAACAACTGAGTATAATGAAACCAAAAACAAAAATCCCGACACAGCGCACCCTTGTGCCGCATCATACACACAAAACTGACGTAATTCAACAGCAATCGGGAAGAAATCAGCAATCACATGCGCCGCAACAAATTGCCCGATGATCCGCGCGAATGTTAACAGATCGATAACATCAGCACCGAACATTGCGAATCCAAGAAATTTATTGCCTTTTCACTGGACGCTGTCTTCAAGATAGGCGAATTCCTCATTAAGAAGGGCGACGGATGGGGCGCTTACACAAGTTACATTCTTATTAGCACAAAAAGATAGATAAAGTAAGCCACTGCTACCTCGGGTGTACGTTGCTGAGGGTGCCCAAACAGGACTTCTGTTTTTTCCAGCAGAGGCACACACACATGCTTCCTGCAATGGTCAGATAGATGGGAACATGGGGTCCTCTTCAAGGAAGACGAGTGTTCTCGAAGACGGATGTTCAGGCACCTGCCCGTCTGGACTACATAGGATCCACCGCAATCAAACGGGATTCGGTAACCAACGCCTTTCGCGCATTTTACGAATTGTTTTTCATACCTGACCCCGCACCTGTCTGCCCGAGTTTCTTTCGTTTGGTTGACTTTTCTTGCAATAGCCCCACACAAACAGGACAATTTGTTTGGTGCCGAGAACACTACCTTGACATCAAACCTCCCCGCTACCTTCTTTAATCGGTGAGCCACGCGGGCGCTTGATTGTCTTTTACAACGCGTTGCAATTTATTTTCACACAAACTGCCATGTTCACCCTCTGCCGTGTTCCCTGGCATCACCTAAAGAAGAGAAAAGGAAACAAAAAACCGCAAGAGCAATTAGCCACTTAACAAAAACTAAGAGCTAGATTCATTTGAACCTTTGTCTAATAAACAGCCCTATTAGAAAGGCCTATTTCTTAGAACACCTTTGAAATGTGGGCCCGTCAGCTGAAAAAAAAAAGGTGGTGATCCCTCTCATAGGGGTCGGTAAACTCCTCATAGGAATCAGGTAATTTAAAATCGTGTGATCAGTTGAAAGTCTGCATCGATATGAACTTGCACATCGTTATTATATTTCTTCGGTATGGCACCGTCAGCCTTATCAACCTGGATTGCACACAGGATTGGACACTGGATTGCACCCAACTGAAACCACCACGTGCTCGCAAAGATGCGAACGAAACCGAATGGGTTGCCAGCGAATCGTTGTGCCAGGTGTTTGAGAGTCGGGCTTTTCGCATAGCTTGTATCGCGCAGAAAGCAAACAGGGTGTGGTTCGATCAGATAAGGACAGCCAAAGTGTTGCCATGACCATTTTTTGTTTGATATGAAACTTTAATACTGTGTAGTAGAACATTGTATTTCACCATGGAACTGGCATTAGTTTAGTGAGAAACACCATTTTTGATTTATTAAAAAAATATTTAGAGCGCGCGATCGGGCCGGGCTACTTTCCACACTGCTTGGTGGCCAATTTGGGGACCCCTAACACGAATCGAAATTTTTTCCAAATTTTTCTCATTTTTTAAACAAATATTTGCAAACTTTTCTGCTGGATTCGGGAAAATTGAATTTTCGATATTTATATTTTTTGAGAAAACTTGAGAAAACTTAGTAGCGAGAGAAATGTCGTTCAAAAGTGGCACTTCTAAAAAAAGTTTTTTTACGCATCGCCCTAAGGCTAGTTTTTTAGACGTGTTTACGAGGGCCTGCTGAACACCTCATACCCTTCTCAATGCTTTACAAAGAAAATTTATCAAAATACCGCTCCATGAAATGCGACCAAAAATGAAAATTTGGAAAAAAAGTCCACACCTTTTCGACATCTTCAAAAATAATTTTCTCAAATTTTGACGTATAGGGCACACAAAAGGACTCAAGAGCAACAGGAGGAGGGAGAAGCGAAACAGGGGTTGCAGGATTTTTGTTCGAACGGCAGAAAAATGAGGGCACATTCGAGAACAATTTTTAATTGTCCGATCAACGGTTGAGTAGCAGTTCGCAGTGAAAAAAGACAATAATTATAGCTGTTTTTTGCAGTTTGAAAATAAAGCGACTGATATAAAGAAAACTGATCATAGTATTCATATTTACCCATTCTTCAACTTGTTAGTTGCGGTAGGCATTAAAATAATTGTGAGGTTTCTGAGCTTGTTTCTTCCATCAGAATAAGGCTACCATTTTATTTCGTTATCGCATTGCCCTAGCTGTGTCATAAACCCATATGTTTCATATTTCTGACGCTGCTTAATCGCACATTATTGGTAATTTACCCCATTTATAAGCAAGTAACCTCACTGTACTGAGAATATTTGACATGCGATCGTCATAGTCAAATGTGTATTTCCGTTCTACCTGGTACATGCGAAGCGCTAACTGCAAAACAACTTCGTCTTCCCAACTGTCCGTCTTTCAGGCTCCCGGGGATAATAAATAGATGTGCTTCTTGAACATTTTGTTTTTAGCTGTTGGAAAGATAAACTTTTATCCCACTACAAAATCTGCCAACCTTTACTTTGACACTTTCAAGGTTAAGGGGAAGGTGCAGCTTTCTAGTTACAGAGATCTCAAAGATCCGACAAACACAGTGGTCAAAGCTTTGCTTGTGCTGTAGGAATTACTTCCCGACGAAGATAGAGGATACCATTGACCAGAGGCAAAAAAGTGTGTTCACGTGCGTTGCGATGTCGAGAAAGACTACGACTCTTTGAGGAAGCACAGCCTTGATTCGGCTCATGCATGCTGGGGTTGGTCGAAATCAAGCGACTTCTTGAAGAGCATGCACAATATGCGCTTTAATGTGTATAAATAACGGTGGTGCCACCCTATTTAGGCATCAGTTCCTCGAGGTGCACAGAAGTGAATGTCGGGTCACTAGTGTGACAAAGTGGCTTTTCTCTGGAACCGGACATGACAAAAGTGCGTACAACGGCGTGGGAGAGCCTTGTGAAGCATCAGCTGCTGTGCATATATTGCGTTGACCTTCAAGCGAAGCCGCACAAAGTACGAAACAGTTCGTGGACAGCATCCTGAAAGTGAAGAATTTCGTCGTGCTATATCTTTACGATAG